>JAQFVV010006373.1:1920054-2230054 GCA_028023455.1 Epiperipatus broadwayi
AGCTGCACATCACATAGGAAAGAAAAGATGTGTCTAAAATAATATTCTACACCTTTCAACTGACCAGATAAATAAGATGTTTTTAATAGAAGAAAGAAAGCATTCACCTGCATTCAAAGAAGATGAATTAATCTACTGATAAATATTAATCATCAAGTCCAATTAATTGTTCCAACAACTGATTTTAAACTCAAGAAAATTTACAAATGGGAAAACAACTGCTGTATTTCATCCACATGCTTGACAGGAAAAGAAGAAAAATTAATATAATGATTTCCAAATTATCCACTAAAGCAAATAACCTCAATAGAGTCACCATCATCAAATAGTTATCCACCTCAAGAAAGAGATTGTTCCCAGTAAAAGGAAATGGTAGCTGAGAAATATAAACATAACAAGACAAGTTTGAACCCTTGGAAATTCGCACAAACAAAAATCGGTAATATGACTTTTTATATCTATTTTCTTTATGATCTCAGTCTTAATAAACATTTTAGCAATAAAGTGGTATATTTTATTTAAAGAACTTTTAAAGACTATTCAGATCGATTAAAACAAGAATGTCTTACTAATAATAACTTTGAGCTTCATAAATGATCTTGAATGTATGAAAATTATTTGTTTATTAATTTTACAATATTAATTGTAAAAAATTTTTTTTATGGTATTATGATTTTAGTTTTAACTAATATGTTATTATTATTTTGGGTTTTAAATAATATTTTGTTATCATGGGATAAAACAGCACATACATAATGATATTTTATATGTGTATAATTGGATTGAATGAGGAGTAACAAGTAGTGTTAGAATATTAGATTAGTTTGTTCATTAAGTATAGCATTTCAGAGTAAGAGAGGGGGAGATAATGATTTAAAACTCTTTTCTAAAACTAGCTCTTTCAATTTTACTAAATTTTTTTTAATTCTATTTACATGTTGGATTTTAAAGTATTGTGCAATGAGAGATAATATTTTTTTTTAATACTTTTTCATGAGTAAACATGGTAATTGACGTCCAACTTAATACAAAAACATTTGAAGGGAAGGGGGAAGAACTTAAAATTAATCTGAGGATTGTTATATAATCAATTATTATTATTATTCATGTCAATTTTCATATTTATCTAGAAATTTTTATGTATAGTTAGAAATGTAGTAATAAATATTAGTTTGTTTTATTAAAGAGGGTATATATTTCATTAAGTGTAGTTTTGTTAAGTGTGATTATTCATATCATAATGGTTGAATATTAGTTATTTAAGATATAAGTAAGTATGCTAAAATTAGCAATAATTATGATTTCTTTATAAAATTTAGTTTTATGTTTAGGCTTAGTCCTAGAGCTGTAGTTGAAACCCTTGTCATTATTGTTATTATTATCTCATCATCATCATTATCAACGTTTTAATTAATAGTGTTTAACTGTTTAAAGGCATAAATAAATATTAATTTATAATATTTAGTGATCTCTTAGTATTATTATAACACACCCATCATCTATTTCATGAAGGATGAGTAATTGCATCCTAAATTAGTTATATATAATCTGAGCTAGTGAACTTATAAAATATTGAAAAATTTGTTATGTTAAGATCTGAGAAATGATTTATGTCTAATATACTCCACTTTGGTTTAAAGATGTTTTACTTTTACCTAACTATTAGTGCTTATAGTGATATGGCTCAAAAAGCAAAATCTCTCATTTTTATTAGAAATAAAGTACCAAAAAGGGATTCAAACCCGGTACATGTGAAAGGTTATCAGATATAACCGTGTCTAGATTCAGATAATCTAGTGGCGCCCTGCTAGACCATATTCACTTAGTATTTGTTTAAACATGATAACATAAACAAAAATGAAAGTGGATAAAACCTACTGCCTGTATACCTGAGTTATATATTTATTGAATTACTTGTTATTTTAATTTGAACCTTTACTTATGATCATTCTGTGGACTACTCAGGTATGGTAATATATTTCTATTTGAGTAACTTTATTTAGGTTACAATATATATTGTAATAATCACAAATATCCACTAGTTGTTTTAAAAACTGGTTATTTTATTTGAATCAAGATTCAATATCTTGATCTGTAGCTCAATGTTTTAGCCATTACATATGGCTATTGAGAAGGATATCTTAACTATCTTTCATTATATACTCTTACTACATATATATATATATATATATATATATATATAATATATATATATATATATATATATATATATAAAGGCACATCACAATTATAATTTTAAAATTCTGCAATTTTAATGCAATGGTAAAGGATCAGACTCTGGAGTATAAAGTCCTCATAATGATTAATAGCAAATTATATACAAGTATTAACATCATTAAAAATCAATCAACACTTAGACAATCCCAATATCAACAACAGTCAACAATTTCTAACTGTTGTCAAGGCAACTTCATTTTAACAATAAGGGTGGAATTCCACCCTTATTAAGGGTCTAATATACTTATATGGACACTAAAGATTGCAACTTGACCATAGAGATTGAAATTATTGATGCAAGCAAGTTTAAATAAACCTCTTTAAACAGGTAAATAAAACCTATTTTGAATACAGACTAATAAATAGTCAATTATAACATTACAAACTGCAATTATAAATTTCAAATTACTCCCAAAGTATTACTGAAACTTTCTGAATTTCTACTTAAATATTACATATATGCTGTGTTTTGAGTCAATATTTTGGATCTAGTGTCTGAATGTTATAACTCCTCACTGAGGTGAGCCATAAGCTCAAAACCAATGGGGCTGGGAACAAGAATATTCCAGATAGAGATTTTAAATATTATCTCTTACTGCACCTATCAATTAAGAGCTTGTTTGAGCTATTGGTACACCCTCTATATTAAATAGTAAGGGTAATAATGGTCAAGGCCAAATGGGTTTATAAGTAATCATTAAAATCTAGTCACCACTTAGACAATCCCAATATCAATAACAATTAACAATTTCCAAATTGTTGTCAAGGTAACCTCCTTTTAATAATAAGGATGGAATTAACATATATAAAAAAGAAAAATATATGATACAGAACTTATGAAAACATAATTATTAGGCTAATGTTTGAGAGCAATTAAAAATGATTCAGTTTTATATAGATGAATGTGTAATCATATCATTCTAAAGTAATGTACAACTAAAAAAAATATTAGTCTACCAAATTTGCTTATAGCACTTGTAGATAAGTATTTTAGAGCATACAAATATATATTACATCTTCTGAGAGTATAAATAATTAATTACTCTGGCATTATAAAAATGAAAGATGCTTTTACCTAGCAATTGTTTAAGATTAATTATTCATTTGTGAAATACAAAGTGCCATAAAGGTGAGAGATATGAAGATGTTTGATTAATATATATCATATCTTCTGAATGATTATTGTGCAAGACATATATGAAGTCCAGATTCAATTTAAATGGTTAATGAGAAAGATTTTTGGTAGGAATTGTGTTAAGTAATAAGTTAAACAAAAAATTCAACCATGATTGAGGAACACACATATTTTGGAGTCTATTTTAAAATTTTGGCAGTTGGCAGGGTTGAACTTAGAAGTCTGTTAGAATGTATATATTTTTTCAAATAATTAAATGAGACACCAATTAAAGATTTGATATTATAATTGTCAAACACTTTTGCATGCTTGATAGCATGATCAGTAAAAAAGGAATGACTTGTATATTGAATTAGAGAAGCAATGTTACAGGTGGAGGAGTGGTGTTTAGGATTGGACTAACTAAACATTGTGATATATATTTTAGCTTTGATAGAGAAGACAAATGATTGAGGACATATTAGATTAAGACCACCTTTACAAATAGAAAAAGCATTGAAATTTTTATGACTTCTAGAGCAATAACACTATTCAATTATTACTATATAATGTTTTAGTTTTTAAGTTATAATTTTAATGCATTCTTTTTTACAAATATATTAAGAGACTCAAACTCAGACTTTCACATGACCATCAACTCTCCATGCCATCTCGTATTGCTGATCCATCTGATTGCACACATGGTGGGTCAGCAATATGAGATGGCATGGAGAGTTGAGAGTCATGTGAAAGTCTGAGTTCGAGTCCCTTATATATTACATTATATGTGCAGGTGTGTATAAGCCTGTAGAGGGTATTAAGTTAAATATATTAAGAGTAAAAAGATAATTAGAGAAGCTTGATGGTAACTATGTGTAATGGCTGAAATGTTGGGTAATAAATTATGATAAGTTTTGATACGATTTTTTTAAATTGATGAATATTTGTGAAGTTGATAAAATGTATATTGAACCACTATGTTAAATTACATAATTTATTATCACTGATATCAATGCCAAAAAAGCTGCAAATTATTTTTGATAATTTGAACCTGATGTTGTGGTTGCCATAGCTTTGTGGTAGTCATATAGAGAACTTTTTGTTTCATTGTTTAGCTGAAATAATAGTATAAGTGATTGTCCTATAAAATAATAGAATGATTTGTTGCTGAAAAGTTCATAAGAAGTTTGAACATTGAAATGAAAGATGTAGTAGCATGAACCATGGAGCTTGAGTTCCAGAATCCATTAATCTATCACTCACTGTTCATTGATACATATTAAAATGCTTGGATTTTTGAAAGACACTTCATTGTTTTTCTAATAAATCATGACAAATTTGTCCTTGGTTACTTGTATCTTAAATGAGAGTTTTGTATTCTAATTAAATATCCTGCAATCATTTTTTTTAATGTTAATGTGTCTAACACACTCATATATATTGTAATGGTCAGATTCGTATGCTTCGTTAATGTAATGCAGAATTCGATCACCACACAGAACAGCAGCACCATAGGTGGTAGCCTGAGTTCGAACATAGTTTATCGGTTCCACAATACACTCTACGAAACAATGCATCTGATGCTATATGAGTAAATATTTCTTTAGGCATGGGGGTCATGGAGATGCAAGAGATTCAAGACTTTATTTTCGAGTTAGCTATATATAATATTAATATTAGACATTTATATTTTAACTGATCGAGGAGATATTATATTGAATGGGTGTCGAATAAATAAATATGTAATGGCAGACGTATAGTTTGAAATTATTTATTTAGAATATTTTGTACTAAAATCATTTAACTAATAATATTTGGTTATATTTAAAATCTCAGTAGCGGGATTTTCCGATACTGTTATATTTTAAAGAGATACATTTATTTGGCTGACGTAATCTAGCTACCTGAATTCTCGAGCAAGTATTTCAAGAGCATGCCTTCGGGGATTTATATCTTTGCAATGCAAGAGTCTAAATTAGGATTTATAATAGTAGCTGCGGACATATATTTATTTAATTAAATAAGATATTTATAAATTACTATGGACAGACATTTATTTGAGAGTGAATTATGTCACTAATGCAGAGACAGAGTTATATATTGAATAATAAAATTTATAGTAAGAAACACATGGTACATCTAGAAAGGCGATATGAAGGTGGCAGTATATTAAAACTGTGAAGCTGTGGATGAGTTTAGAACAACGGGCTGGCATTTGCTGTAGGCCCAAAAGGTAAGGTGTCACATAAGCATAATCAGGGGCAAGTGGTTCATGCCACGATTACTTCCTGACTGCATGATGGTGTCAAGCCCTATGGGAACATTTATTTTGTCCACTTGTGTAGGATGACTGGGATTAAGTAAATCCTGTAGAATCCGGAATATCCAAGGCTCATAATGGGTCATTGCATCTCTAAAACATAACACATGTATAATTCACAGAATATTCTGTTAAGATTTAATATATTTTTATAACTCGGCCCTACATCATCAACATTTAATAAAGAACATTTTGACTCTCAAAGAAATGCAATTAATGGAATTATTACTTAAAATTTAATAAAATATAAAAGCAATAGGTAAGTTGGGTGGGTATTAATAACTAATATGTCAGCCATTTGCTAAGTAGTGGACCCCTGCATTTACAATAAATGAAGCACCGAATGCATGTCGATTTATATGAAATAACAAAGTAATTTATAGAAATAAATATTAATTAGGATTTGCAGGACACGCATCCAAGGTTTTAGGCAATCATGTATTGATATTTAGAAAATTATGGAGATTTCCGAGCTGACCAGCCAACATGAGTATATAAAAGAAATATTTTAATAGGTCGCTGGACAAGATGGCAACCATTTTGATAAAGATCTATATTTAAATTTGGTGAGGTCCGGTCGGAAATCTTATATGCATGCTATCATTAGATAATAAAAACAAATGTAAAATCTGAAACACACACCCAAGAAAAGATAGAATTAGGTAAGCTAGATTATTAAAGAAATTTACATAAGAAATTAATAATTAAATTCATAGTTTTACAAATTATAGTTTTACAAGTTATACAGAGAATGAGCTATAGCATGATTAATATATTTAGAGTACTCTAGAAGTCTTTGGGTATAGGTACCTGTTTTATACAAAGCTTTCAGATTCCATGGTCAGTAGCAAATTGTTCATGAGTTCACATAGTAGCAGTTCTTTCCAGCATTTAGGTGATTAATTCATTTCAAACAGCAGCAGCAGCTTTCTGATTGTTTGGGCAGCAGATCCTCTTGGTTGATTTTGTGGAGGGCACATGTGGAGGTTCAGCAGACAATCGATCATCTCCGGGGGAGAATAGTCTGGGTGCTTTCTACTCGAACATACTGTGGTGGGTAAATTAATTTAATATTTCTGGAGCCTCTCAACTGATCGAGAGCACAGCTAAAGTCTAACTAAAAGTTCTTAGAAAATTCAAAATGTCCTCTTTTCTTGATCTTATCTTTTTCACTTTTATTCTATTTTATTTTTAGCTCCACTCATTTGCCCCGAGGAGAATCAATGCATTTTATAAGTTTAATTTATTTAGAAAGCTGCATTTCTATTGTTTAGGTTAATTTTTACTTTTTTACATTTTTATAATTAAAGCTGTTAGGAATGTTTCTTTTTAATTAATCTATTATCTCTCACTGACCGTTACTTGCAAAATTTCAAGTACAAAAGGGAATATACAATTATTTTTACTTTTATTTAAATTACAATCAAATTTCCAAAATTATTATTAAATATGAAATTTAAACACAGCAATAAAATAACGAACTTTACAATTTAAAATAAATAGTTAAAGTTATATAAAATTATATAACTAAAAGAGAAATCTAAATTATATCAATTATTTTTATTTATTGCTTTAAATTTGTTATCAAAATGTGTGTGGGTTTATGGTGAATTTTACATATATTTATATATTTTTAATATTGCTACATACACAATTCGATACCAAAAAGTTTAAATTTGGGTAGGATAGGGTGGTGGGTGAGAGACGATAGAAAAGGTGAAACTTAAGATTCGAATGCGAATCTTACTGTTTCATTTCCCCCTACTTCCTGTGAATAATTAAGGAAGAACAAAGGAGGCAAGGAAAGAAAAAAATTTTGCTCCATCATATAATTTTAAACACGTAAATTTTTTTTACAGATATAGAAAGCAGAGATTACATGAAGCAATGAATACTTTTATATATCCGGATGTAGAATTTCTATTTTAATTTAAAATAGCCTAAATTTGACTGTGTCTGGTTAGAACTCTTACTTATACTAATATTAATTAACATAATAATAAATAAAAAAAATTTTGAATTAAAGTCCTATTTAATTAATGTATGTTCCGTTATACCAAATTCATTATACCAATTTTCGTTTCCATATTTTATATATACATAATGACTGTCCTAAGAGGCTAAACATTTTTTATAACTCCGGGTCAAGGGGATAGTATCTATCTCTCATCATTGATCATTGCCACCTTGGGTTTTCTACTTTTTGCCTTCTATCAGGTGGTTCTTTGGCCCAATGGTTAAAATCCAAGGTAGTAAGAAATTCAACCATTTCTTCTATATCTTTTATTCGACTGCCGGCCATTAATTGTTGGATGGTTAGCGGCATGCTATGCTGGATAGTCCCTATGAAGTGTGGATCTGAGAATGTGAATGTTGTAAAGGATTGAAACCAGTTCACTTGGCGGAGGAAAAACTGTGTATGCATTTCTTGGGGTATTGTCCCATATTTTTCCTGACAGAGCATATTGTAGATACCGCTTGGATGCTCGTCGCTCCAGTAATGCTTCATTAATGCATCTTTGTATTTTTCTATTGTTTTGGGTTTCCATTTCACCATTTCCCCAGTCCTTGGCAGAGCCCTGTAGATGGTAACTGGCGATAGCTATCTGCTCATCTGGTCCTGTCTTATGAAATTGAAAGAACTTTTGTAAGCTCTCTAAGTGGGTTTGAGGGTTTTCCCCTATCTCTCCTTTAAAGATTTTAATGTGGATCATCTTTGCTAGGTAGCTTTGGTGTCCAACATCCATTTTCATGCTTCCTTCTATGACCTTTAGTCCTTCTACTTTTTTGTTACCATCCATGCTTGTCTCCTTTTTAATGCTGACTTCATTCGACGGTTCTTGTGGGCCTTCATCTGTTGGAACAAGGTCTCTTTTCTCATCACATTTAATTACATTTATGACACTACATGTCTGCTCTTCTATCACCATATGTTCATCAGATCTTTCTAACTTCCTTTCATTTTCCATGTCTTTAATGTCATTTTTCTTTTTACTGACTCGGGATATTCCAATTTTTTCTGTTATCATTTCTAAATCTCTCAAAATAGCCTTTTAAAATTCCTGATACTCCCTAACTCTTATCTTTTCTTCTTCCTGTCTCTTTTTTGATTCTTCATCTCTTCTTCTTGCTTCCTCCTCATATATTCTCCTCATTTCTTCCCTGTTCTGTCTGAGTATTTCTTCAATGAACTTTAGATTAAAGTCCATTGATCCTCTGTATTGTTGCGGAGCTTCCATTTGTTCTGGTGTCAACTCACAAGCTTCAGATAAATTTACTTGCTCTAGACTGTCATTTTCTGCTTCCATTTTCTCTATATCTCCACTAGCTTTTTCCATTATTTTATTTTTCTTAATATTATTTCTTTGTTTTATTTATTACTACTAGCATTAGATTACCCCTCTTTGGTACCTTGGTCCTATCTTACTGTTTCACTGCCCTCACCTACTCTACATTGCCTTCTCTATATTTTATATACTACTGCATTTAACATATATAAGCCACTGCTATCTAACATATATAATAATACTTTAATAAATATTTACTGCTACTTGTTTTCTCACTTAGCGACTGATTACTTTTTTTTTCTCCTTTATATATATAAAAAAACATTTCACTAGATCCGAGTATTTTTTATTCCTTCTTAAATTTCACCTACATCCCTGGTTTCTTTAAATTTGTTATTACGCCTACCATCCTTTCATCCATTCGACCCACATTATCTCACTCGGTTTATTTTTCTCATTATTTTTACCAAAAACAAACTCGTATATATAGAATAATTAGCTAACTCGGATGGCAAATGCTAAAAGAATTTTATATGCATTATATATCTGCTCAGGGTATATGGGTTTTTGTACAAAGCCTCACGTCGGCGCCAAACGCTAAAAAAAAATTATACTATGTAACAGTCAGATTCGTATGTTTCATTAACATAGTGCAGAATTCAACTACCACACAGAACAGCAGCACCATAGGTAGCATCTGGCTACCAGTAGTACTGAGTTTAAACATAGTTTATTGGTTCCACAATATTCTATGAAACAACGCATCTGATGCTACATGAGTAAATATTTCTTTAGGCATGTGGGTCATGGAGATGCAAGAGATTCAAGACTTTATTTTCGAGTTAGCTATATATAAGATTAATATTAGACATTTATATTTAACTGATCGAGGAGATATTATATTGAATGAGTGTTGAATAAATAAATATGAAAAGGCAGACGTATAGTTTGAAATTATTTATTTAGAATATTTTGTACTAAAATCATTTAACTAATAATATTTGGTTACATTTAAAATCTCAGTAGCAGGATTTTCCGATACTGTTATATTTTAAAGAGATACATTTATTTGGCTGACATAATCTAGCTACCTGAATTCTCGAGCAAGTATTTCAAGAGCATGCCTTTGGGGATTTATATCTTTGCAATGCAAGAGTCTAAATTAGGATTTATAATAGTAGCTGTGGACATATATTTATTTAATTAAATAAGATATTTATAAATTACTATGGACAGACATTTATTTGAGGGTGAATTATGTCACTAATGCAGGAATGAAGTTATATATTGAATAATAAAATTTATAGTAAGAAACACATGGTACATTTAGAAAGGCAATATGAAGGTAGCAGCATATTAAAACTGTGAAGCCGTGGATGAGTTTAGAACAACAGGCTGGCATTTGCTGTAGGCCCAAAGGTAAGGTGTCACATAAGCATAATCAGGGGCAAGTGGTTTGTGCCATGATTACTTCCTGACTGCGTGACAGTGTCAAGCCCTACGGGAACATTTATTTTGTCCACTTGTGTAGGATGACTGGGATTAAGTAAATCCTGTAGAATCTGGAATATCCAAGGCTCATAATGGGTCATTGCATCTCTAAAACATAGCACATGTATAATTCACAGAATATTCTATTAAGATTTAATATATTTTTATAACTTGGCCCTACATCATCAACATTTAATAAAGAACATTTTGACTCTCAAAGAAATGCAATTAATGGAATTATTACTTAAAATTTAATAAAATATAAAAGCAATAGGTAAGTTGGGTGGGCATTAATAACTAATATGTCAGCCATTTGCTAAGTAGTAGACCCCTGCATTTACAATAAATAAAGCACCGAATGCATGTCACTTTATATGAAATAACAAAGTAATTTATAGAAATAAATATTAATTAATATTTTCAGGACACACATCCAATGTTTCAGGCAATCATGTATTGATATTTAGAAAATTATGGAGATTTCCGAGCTGACCAGCCAACATGAGTATATAAAAGAAATATATTAATAGGTCTCTGGACAGGATGGCAACCATTTTGATAAAGATCTATATTTAAATTTGGCGAGGTCCGGTTGGAAATCTTATATGCATGCTATCATTAGATAATAAAAACAAATGTAAAATTTGAAACACGCACCCAAGAAAAGATAGAATTAGGTAAGCTAGATTATTAAAGTGTAATGGTCAAATATGTACATTCGCATAACAAAACCTAGAACTTTAGTAAATCATCCCAAGGCCGACCAGAATACAGTGGTGCAACCACAGGTCTGATATAGCCCCAGTCCTTTACTATTGGTCAGAGATTTACCACTTTATGGATGACACATCTGAGTTTACATCAGTATTTTCTCTCATCACATTCCGGCAGTAGAACATCAGTAGAAAAAAAGACTGTAAACAAGTTGGCACTCTATCTCGTATAGCTATATAGGTATCTTGTGGCTAAGATATGATTATTAAACAATAAAATGATTTCAACAACTAACAATAAATAATTACTAAATGATGGAATATTATGAGTCTGTGAGCAAGACTAAGACATGAAATGGAGTTAAATTTAAAAGAAATTTAATTAAGTTAAATTTTGAAATAATAATTAAAACAATATTACAATAGCTAGATGCTTGGTCTCACATGCAGGTGATTAAAGGGATGTTTACATTAAGTTTGGGTTCACACGCAAGTGATGGTTTTAGATATATAATTCCTTTATGGCTGAGTTTTACATGGCTTGGTTTACATATATAGGTGGTATATAAAATCACTCGCAGGTGATATTAAGTTTCTAGTTACAAATTATCGGGTTTCTTACATATATGTCTATCACTCATAGGTGATAATTTAATATTTATGTACTTCCGGTTTATATATAGCATTTTAATCACTCGCAGGTGATTGTAATTTCTAGGTTACAAATATTTAATTTACTTAGCTATATATATGAATCACTCGTAGGTGGTGAAATTATAATACATTTGAATTTACATTTTCATGAGCTTTAATATTATTTTTATATAACTAAATGAATTTGCTCATGATTGTCTATGCCTAGTTTATGCTATAATAGGATTTAGATTTGCTTTATAGTTAGTGGAAGTGATTATAAAGATTTATAAAGAATATAACATTTTACTAAGTGTGAATAATTACTATATTCTCTATATAGCTAATATACATTTTAAATTGGACTCAAATTCAGATCAAAGCTGAAATTAACAATTATAATGGTGGGATGAACTGATTATTGGCAGCCAGACTTCAGATACTAAGCATATAGAAACATACAATTCTGAGTCCTTTGCATCTCATATATGTGCCTTAGTCATGGGATTTTTACCAAGTAACGGTTCCCTTTAACTGAACTCATTGCTGTGAAATAAGAGACCTTTAGTCCAGATGATCGAGCAATTTATTTGTGGGAGTTTTATGCTCCAAAGAGTCTCATGCTCCATTCCTAATAATGCAGAATGGTGAGGTTCAAACCCGTCCCCCATCTGAAGAAGATAATTGCCCGAACTAAGAGTAATGGTGCAGCACAACCACATACAACCATTAAGGAATACAGCAACAAGTGAATACACCATAGCATTTCTTAAGGACTCATACGCACCGCGGACATTATCATATAATAAAATTTAAGATGCTAAATAATAGTTTCCTTCATGAAACTACCCTGTATCAGTTCATTTCATAGTATTTATAATTATACTATTTTTTCATTCTGCAGCTCACAGTTCCACTATGAATATGAGGCAAAAGACCTCGAAAGCGCTTAGCATGTAATAATTTCTGTGTATCTTTATAGCTTCTCATTCAAGTGTGGCATACACTTTGTTAATTTTGTATATTAAATTATCGAATGAGAAGTCTTAAAATCTTTAATACTTTATACTATTAAGGAAAGTTTATGAATCCAAGTTAAAAAGCTATCTATATAGGCTTTTATTTCTCTAAGGAGGACTATAACATTTTAAGGGAAATTATATTATAGAAATATAGATTTATGCTGTATTTTATCACTTCAACTGAAAATTGATTTAATATTACATTTAAAAGCAAATCTATCTTAGAATAATTGTACACTTGTAATTATATCTTAATTAAGATATTTTAACCATTTCAAAACAGAACTTTAGTTTGTGCATCAATAAGCGCGAAGTTACATATATATGCGAAGTTACATATATATGCGTGAGAATCTATATTTACTTCTGACTAAGGATTTAATTATGAATAAAACTCGGTTTTGAATACATATAGCATAAACAATAAATACATAACTAAAATAATAAGATTTGGCATAGATTCAATTAAACGAAATGTAAGATTTAAAATAAGATAAGATTTCACGTATGTGAAATCTGAAATTTGGCTTTGTTTTAAAATGAAACTTATGTGACATTAGCTGAAATTTGATTGATTCAGTTTTGATAATTTTAAATAGTTTAAGAGAATTGACTAAGGCAAAGATTATTATTAGCTTAAAATATACAAAATCACTTAGAACTTTAATGGTTATTTTATAATAGATTATTTTACATTATACGTGACAAAATTTATATTAAACATTTAAAACATAGATTTTAGCGTTAAAACTAAATTACTTTTAATTATTTAAAATAGGATGAATACGTAACTAAATCAATCATTTTTAACTTCAGCAAGTAAACCACCAAATAAAGAAATCATATCAATAAATGAAATGTGTTACTAATGCAAAATAACTCAGATAATAAATCACAAAGCAATTATACCTGTAAATATGGTATTAAGAACAATAAATCAGTTAATTAATCATAAAACTGTCAATGAATCATTTAGCAAATCAGGCAAGATATTACAATTGAAATAAAACAAAAATTTACATTTAGAAATTAGTTTAGTTTACATTATTATTATTATGGTCATAGAATTTAGATTTAGCTACCATTTTAGAGTTTAGTTTAGTTGAGAGCTTTAGAATTGAAGGAGTATTTACCATGTTCTTCTCTTTTCTATGCTTGGCAAGTTATTTCTTCATCGTAGGACTTACTTAGGTGATGACGGTTGTTGCTTCATCTTTCCCTGCATCAGGCAGCTTCTCATCGGAGGCAAGATGGCAAGAATTTAGGCCTTTACCCTGACATCATCATCAATCAATCAATTTGGATGTACTTTTTTAAATTATAATCATAGAGTGTTTCAAAGATGGCTACAGCAGCTTATATACCAGCATACCCCCCTTTTCCTTCATTATATTATTTTTAGATTCGTTTTTTTAGCTTACTTGCTGTTTCAAAATTTAGTGGAATCCCACTGCGATTATTTTTCACTTAGGTCAATTTACCCTCTGTGACATGCAGTAATTTATTCAATTTTTTTAATTTAAATCTAATTTTATCCCTAAATTAAAATTGAGTCAATTTTCAGCGACCAGGATTAACTTTTCTGGTGTCACTCTGACTAGAAAAACAAATCTAAAATTATGGAAAAACATTTTGTTATATATGTAACTCGACCGTTTAATTTAGCAATATATGCAGAATTATATAATTTCAAATATTATTAATTTAATAACTATTTCAAAATAAAGAAATTTTAATGTTTTAAATTCTGTTAACATTATTCTTCTAGCATATATGTAGTCTTAAGTTGCATATACAACTCGTTTTTCATTTAATTATTATTAGAAATATAAATATGTGCACATTTATAAAGGTTTACATATATAAATGCAATTTTCTCTCTATATGTAGATATATATGCACACATACATGATTAATGTATTCAGGTTTAAATTTAGGCAGGTTTTTATGGTAATATTAGCATGATATACGAGGATTTGGTGGCTATTACATATAAAAGAATACTACTATAGAATATAGTAAGTGAAACAGTTGGGTTGTAAAAGCTGACTGTTTCAAAAGAAATTAATAATTAAATTCATAGTTTTACAAATTATAGTTTTACAAGTTATATAGAGAATGAGCTATAGCATGATTAATATATTTAGAGTATTCTAGAAGACTTTGGATACAGGTACCTATTTTATATGAAAGCTTTCAGATTCCATGGTCAGTAGCAAATTGTTCATGAGTTCACATAGTAGCAGTTCTTTCCAGCATTTAGGTGATTAATTCATTTCAACAGCAGCAGCAGCAGCTTTCTGATTGTTTGGGCAGCAGATCCTCTTGGTTGATTTTGTGGAGGGCACATGTGGAGGTTTGGCAGATGATCGACCATCTCCAGGGGGGAAAATAGTCTGGGCGCTTTCTACTCGAACATACTGTGGTGGGTAAATTAATTTAATATTTCTGGAGCCTCTCAACTGATCGAGAGCACAGCTAAAGTCTAACTAAAAGTTCTTAGAAAATTCAAAATGTCCTCTTTTCTTGATCTTATCTTTTTCACTTTTATTCTATTTTATTTTTAGCTCCACTCATTTGCCCTGAGGATAATCAATGCATTTTATAAGTTTAATTTATTTAGAAAGCTGCATTTCTATTGTTTAGGTTTATTTTTACTTTTTTACATTTGTGTAATTAAAGCTTTTAGGAATGTTTCTTTTTAATTAATATATTATCTCTCACCAACCATTACTTGCAATATTTGAAATACAAAAGGGAATATACAATTAATTTTACTTTTATTTAAATTACAATCAAATTTCCAAAATTATTATTAAATACGAAATTTAAACAAAGCAATAAAATAACGAACTTTACAATTTAAAATAAATAGTTAAAGTTATATAAAATTATATAACTAAAAGAGAAATCTAAATTATATCAATTATTTTTATTTATTGCTTTAAATTTGCTATCGAAATGTGTGTGGGTTTATGGTGAATTTTACATATATTTATACATTTTTAATATTGCTACATACACAATTCGATACCAAAAAGTTTAAATTTGGGTAGATAGGGTGGTGGGTGAGAGACGATAGAAAAGGTGTAACTTAAGATTCGAATGCGAATCTTACTGTTTCAATATAGATAGATATACATATTCAAATTTGCTTATACCTTGTTAATTCTGGTAAGCTTCCTCATAATTTGTTGTGATCTATAATCTTTCTTTTCATTTTCTAAACAAATATTTATATATAAACATTCTTAGTGATTAATATTATGTAATACATCGAGATTAATCTCTAACTAAAGGTTTATTAATAAATAAAATACGATCAATCTCAACTTTTTTTAAAGAAAAGAATAGATAGTCTCCTCTTTTTATTTCAATTGCATTTCAGTTATTAATAAACTAGTAGTTAAAGTATTAATCTCAATATTTATATTTTGAAACTGCAATATAAGGATTTATCAACTTTTTAGATCCTTAAGAAACCATTAACAGATTAAAATCTTTCTAGTTTATTCCAGTATTTTAAATCCAATTTATCTGCACAATGGAAATATTTAGTTGGAAAATACTGGTATGGCCGATCCTATTGTTAAAATTTTTAAATATTTTGTTACCATTTAGTAAATATTTTTATAAATATGGATATTTATTATTTCTATATATATTTAATACTTTTATTCCAACGTATTCTACATGTGAATAAAGAGTAATAGATTAAATTGTAGCAGTTTTATATGTCATATAGTAATTCATTACTTTCAAGTTTCGTTGAAGAAGATTAAAGTAGAGATGGCTTACTTATTAGTGCATGCATTAAATTTCATATATAACTCTTATCTACTTCTTCTTTCTCCTTCTATATTTTGCTTCTTTTATATTTCAATATAAACATTAACACTCCTTTGACACTTTAAAAAAAGATTGTTTAAAGTGTTAAAGAAGTGTTAATGAAGTTTATATTGCATGCATTAAACACAAAGCATTGTGGGATTAAATGTGGCATGTTAAACTTGCGATTATAAATATAAAAAATAAACCAAAGTCTAATAAAGTAATACTATAATAGTAAAAAAAAAAAATTGTGCTAAAAATTCCAGATTCAAACTGAAAAAAAAAAAAGGCTTTTTGTTCTATATTATGTAATCTCGAGCTGCATAATATAGAATAAGTCTGTAATAGTTAAGTAAAACAGGCAAAACTCTCCATATAGTAGTGCCACTCAGTGATAACCAGAGTAATCAATGGATGCCAGAAGGCTTGTGCATAAAATCCATATCTAGTGCATACTCATCCAATATCCCCAGACTAGTTTCTGGCTTGTGGTCTTTGTCAGAGAGGAGCTTTGGATCTGAGAACACTGCACCTAGATCTTAGGATCTAATGCAACCCTCCAGCAACCACCTTTTATTTCTACTTAACTACAAAACTATGAGAACAAAATTGAAAACACAATATTTTCAATCTAAGCTCAATATCTTAGATTACTCTGATTGGCACTGAGTGGCACTACTGTATGGAGAGTTTTGCCTGTTTTAATAACAGTAAGCTAGCATGAGTAATGACCATGTGATGTTTAGTGGTTTAATAGTAAAGTACTTTCATTTTCTAACTGATGTTTTTACATTCATAATTTATACTTTGTTCATCATCTTTTGTAAGATTTGCAGTATTTTTTGTTATGAATATTATTTTCATCCATGGAATTTATAAAAAACAGAGTAAGATTACAACTGAATAGAATCAAATTTAAAAAATGCTTGTTACTTTCATCAACAAATTTAATTCCATACACTAAAAGCTTGAGTGAAAACAAAACCATTTCTGAAACCTCACTGAAGTAAGCAGTGTTTAAACTTTAAATGTTTTCCATTTATTTTTATTAACCTCCTTGGAAATCAATGATGATATATAATGGAAATAGGTCCTATTACAGACAAATACATGGTAGGCCTTATGGCAGAGTCTTTTTTTCTTATGGCATAGTTTTCTTCTTGTAAGTAGGCAAAATTGTATTCTATTTACAGTTAATACTGTATAGTTCAAAGTCTTTGATGAACTTTAGATTGTTTAGCCACATATGGTGAATAGTCTTCTGCTACAAATATTGTCATAATTTCTGAGTTAGATTTAGTATTTAAATATACTTTTTAAAACAATCATGTAAAGTTATTTGAAACTATTTATAGGAAACTATTTTAACTAGCAGTTTTTCTTTTCAACAGTTATTGCACCAGACTTAATCATTAGCTAGTTATAGTCCTTAAATCTTTTCTGCTTTCTTACTAGTAACAACCACTCTACTTCTCTATTGGCATTTTCTCCCCTCTTTCTGAAATCAGTCTGCATTGCTGTTTTTTCTGATTCAAGACTAAAAATGTTTGTTGTTTTTTTTAGATCTATTTATACTTTTTGTACCAAAGCAAGGACATTGTATCCCATTATTGCATGTCTTTAATGATATTTATTTTTATTATCTTGATAAACATATTTTTTTTTTTTTTTGCACTGGACAAACTAATTAACTCCATATTAATTTTATATTAGAATGCTTTACAAAACATCTTTATTTAATATCCAAATATTTTTTCCTATCCTTATGCTAATTGTATTTGATTTATTTCAATGTCTTGGATATTGGCTAAGATGAGACCTTGTCTATATATATATATATACTGAATAAAACCTCTTCTTAGTCAATGTTCAAAATGTTGAAACAAACTCAAAACTCCTTTATCTAAATTCAAATATCAGATTTAATTTCACAAACCATGTTTTTCTTTCACATTCATATAGTTATTTTTCAACTAATTATAAGTAACTTTCATATATAGTGATTACTGGAAGAAAGAGGAAAAAAAAATTGATCGAACTTTGAAATTCATGCTCTAACCTTTTTTATTTTATAATTTTTAATAAAATATTTGCATTTTCCATCAGATTTAAAGTAAAGTATTTCTTTAAACAGTAAATAAATAAAGTCATACATAACATGACTTAATTTGATAAGCTTGTAATTATAAACTAAATGCAGAAGAGAAAGTATTTAAACTCTCTATCTAGAAATTATCTCCAGCCCAGACCGGTTTCTACCTATTGTATTTCCTCAGTAAGACCCTGAGATCAAGTATCTGAAATATCCTAGTGTCTCACTGAGGAAAGCCAATGTCTAGAAACCAGTCTGGGACTGGGGATAATTTTTAGATAGAGAGTTTAAATGCTTGCTCTTGCTGCATTTATTGATGAAGTTTGTTAGAACTATTAGCACTCTCTTTATTTACTTTATTTATTTAAACCTTTTTAAGAAAGTAAATTATTCCCCTCACTTTTAAAAAAACAAATTACACATATCATTTATGTATATGAAAGTTAAATTAATCAACTATTGTCCCTGTCTTACACTACATTATATGACTTATAATTTTACTATTTTTTTATTTTACATAATACATTTTTTTACAAAATATTTCATGGCTTTATTAAACTTGTAAACTAATTTTCTTTTAATTTCTTAAACTGATGTAATTAATTGCTACACTTTTATATCACACATGCTCTCACACATTCAGCAGCCTATAAAATTTAAAAATGAATTTATTATACTATTTTATCAAGCTGTCTCTAATAATTTGATAACATGCAGTTTTTTAATGCAAATGATTCTAATTGCAATCGATTAAAATCATTAAATAATTGTACTTGTAATCATATATACTATTAAACCATCAAACAGCATATATACTATTACAATATATTGTACCGTAGTTTATTTTTAAAAGTTATAAAAATAAATATTTAAAACTAATTATATATAATGATCAGTTCTATTGGATCTTTTCAATTTATTATATATATATTAAGTGTAATAATGCTCAAGGCTAAATGGGTTTATAAGTAATCATGAAAAAACAGTCAACACTTAGACAATCCCAATATCAATAACAACAATAATTTCTAACTGTTGTCAAGACAACCTCTTTTTATCCAACCCTTTATTCTTATATAGACACTAAAGATGGCAACTTGTCCACAGAGATTGAAATTATTGATACAAAGGTTAAATAAATACCTTTGAACATGTAAATAAAACCTCTTCTATATGCAGATTAATAAATAGTCAATTATAACATTACAAACTGCAATTATAAATTTCAAATGTGTGTGTGTATATATATACATTGGGTACTGGCGGCGAAATTTTCGTCTTCATTAAAATCATTATAATTATCTATGATTGCTAAATATTTGATTGTATTTAATTAAGTAAGTAAATTTAACTTTCAAAGATAATTTATTGAAGGTCTCTAGAGTATTTTTATATCTATTATACATTCTATATTAACTTTTAGCTATTACTGATCTAGTTATGCTTTAAAGATAGCCATTTTTTTGCCACGTAAACCAATTTTCATTAATGTAGTAAGTGGAGTTGTTACTTACAATTTTATTAAAAATGATTCTTTTAAATCTCTGAAAGTTAAATTTACTTTCTACATTAAATAAAACATACTATCAAATATTTAGCAATCATAAATAGCCACAATTAATGAAGACTAACATTTCACCTTGGACTAATACGTAAGTACCATATATTGTATATGGTTTATTTTTAAAAGTTATAAAAGTAATTATTTCTTAATTTACCTGCAGTCATTTAATCTTGGCAGTTTTGTATAAAGTCTTTTTTAAAATTTCTTGGTAGATTTATAATTTTATACTGTTATTTTTTTTATTTAAAATATTTTATTTAAACATGAAGTGTTCTTTGTACACTGAAAGGTTTACATTGTATTTAAAGCATACATACTATAAAAAAAAAGGAACACATTCTGCACAGTCCTGATATTCATGGTGGGTTGGAAACTCAATCTTTTCCCAAGTGTCTCTGTGTAACAGCTGAAGTGCAAGGGCTGAATCTCTGACTTTAGCCTGTGCGAGTAGCTTGATGTAAATCTGAAGAGGAGTATTAGTAAAATATCCAAACATTAATTTGCATCTGGTTAGCCATAAGGTGAAGGTCAAGAAGATGGATAGTTTGATGGATGCATAGGTTCCCTGTTTGATCATGTTTTGAATTAATAGGACATCTCTGATGTCTAGTGAAACTTTGTTAATGATGAAGTTCCTGATAGGAGAGAAGGTGGAGCACATGTATAATAGGTGGGCTATGGTCTCATCAGCTGAGTGGCAGAGCTGGCACTGGGGTCCAATCTTTGAGAAACCCCTTATTGCCACAAGAAAGCAACTGGTGGGAAGAGAAGGCAGATTGAGCTTAATTTGTCATTAGTTATTTGTGATCTGTTTAAGATCTTAGACAATGTTGTGAAATGGGAATCCATTTTCTATCTATATCTAATGTTACACTGAAAAAGGGTTGCTGAAATATTTTCTGGTGAAATTATAACTGAGTTGAGTATGAAAATGTTATATGTATATAAGGTAACTTCAGTGTAATCAGTTTTTTTTTTTTAAAGAATATTAGTTGTACAATTTAAAAAAAAAAAACATTTAAAGAACAGTTCTATTTGCTCAACTATTTTTTCAGTAGATTATATTGAGGAGATTTGATATTATGATGTTGTTTGGGGGAAGTGTTATGGTAAGTATTGCTAGTTTATCAAGTAACTAAACAAAGACAGTTTTTTGTTGGAAGAATTTGTTTCTCAACAACTTGCTTTAGGAAATCTGGTGCTGCTGATTTTGAAAAATATATTGTATAATGTTCTTTTCACTGAATTCAAACACTTTATATATTTCCTTCTTTTCTTTTTTAAAAACTTTATTTCTTCCTATCAACCATATATAAATATTCACATCTTTAACACCCAATATTTTGATCACTTTTTTTTTCTGTAGTCATTTTCAAGGATCTATAAAATTATATATTTATTATTACAAATAAAACGTTGGGTGTTAAAGATGTGAATATGTATAAAAAGGTGATAAGAAAAAATAAAGTTTTTTAAAAAGAAAAGAAGGAAAATATATAAGGTGTTTGAATTCAATGAAAATAACATTTTATAAGACATATATGTTTTTTTTTTTTGGCTGCAGAAAGGAGTTTGCTATTAACTGAAAGGAGATCCTTTGATTCCTCTTGGAGGCCTTAAAGGAACTGAGCAGGGAAAATTCCTAATGTCCACTCCATACGTTCTTGTCATTGCAGCTGTTATTACTATGTGATTATTCATATAGTATACAAACATGGATGGGCTGCTCACCAACATGCATTAACCAGCATGGTGAGTTTTCCTGAAGTGGATTGATAATGGTTGATGATGATGATGATGATATGTTTTTTTAAAAAAGGAAGTATTCTTATTGTGGGATGTTGAAAGTTTAATAGTAAATTATTTCTATCAAAAGCATTCCATTCAAGTTTAATTCTATAGTTAATTTAATCCCTTGTATTTTCATTGGTATTAATTATTTAACTAATGTATTAGTAATTGTTAACTTCTTCCAATTTATCATTATCAAGCTTTATTTTATTCTTCTGAAAAAAACCATTGGACATTAGTTTTTTTAGCATTTATCTTTAATTCTATTTTATTACCTTCATCTGATAACTGTTACACCATTTCCTGAAGCATCATTTTCAAAAATAATTGCATCATCTGCAAAATCTGAATGATTTAAGTATTATCCACTACTTAGTATTTTTTAAATACAAGTATAATGTATTTACTTAAGCTAGATGTAATTAAAGGGGATTTTAACCCCGAACTTCAAACTCCAATCATCCACTCCATCTTATAAAAGTGATACACATGACCACATGCATGAGTAAAAGATAAATGATCTCTAATATACATATTTTGTGCTGAAACAATGCTCATCAGTTGATCCAGATCATCATCTATCACACATATATCAGTGCTTGGTTTATATTGAGATAGCAAATCTTCAAACTTTAATGCACAGGCTTTAATCTTCTCTACTCTTCAGCCATCCATATCATTGAAAATCTGATGATGGTGTGTTTAAAGCTCTTGTTTGCCAATTTTGTTGTCATACCCATGTTAACTGTAAGTCATTCTGACTCCTCATATGTAGGACCTTAACATTATTTAAATACAAAGAAGAGGGATGTGGTTATGTGTATCGGAGTGGATGACTGAAGGAAGCTTGAAAGTCTGGATTCAAACTCCCTGTAGTTAATACTTTTTATAAAAGTGCTGCAAAACGTTATAGAGATATGGAGTCACACTGCTCTACACTCTTTTCAATGTTAATCATCTTAATATATTATCATATATATATATAATTTGTATATTAAGTTTTCGTTTATGAAATTATTTGTATTTTATTGTAATTTTAATTTTAATTAATTAAACGTTTTTAAAGTGAATTACCTATATTCGTCAAGTTTTTGATTTCTATAGAAGATTTTGTGCATGTATATATATATATTTGTAGTGTATACTGAAGCTGGCCACAAGTATAAAAAAACAACAACAAATAAATAAAAATGAAAAAAAAAAACCTAGAGAAAGTTTTGTAATATCGATTTCTTTTTATAACCAGTAGACAAATTTTATTTTTGTTAAACTAAATAAAATAAAATTTCTGAAATAAAATAAATTTAAAATAAGAAATATAGATTTAAACCAATACACATCACATGATCACCATTTCTTATGCTTGATTATAACTGTCACTAAAACAGGCAAAATTCTCTATATGTATTGTCATTCAGTGCAAGCCAGAGTAATCAATGGATGCCAGAAGGCTTGTGCATAAAATCCCCATCTAGTACCTACTCATCTAATATCCCCAGACTAATTTTTGACTTGTGGCCTTCATCAGTGAGGAGCCTTGGATCTGAGAGCATTGCACCTAGATCTTAGGATCTAATGCAACCCTTCAGCAGCCCCCTTTAATCTCTACTAACCCTCCAGCAGTGACCTTTTATCTCTACTAAGTAGAGATAAAAGGTGGCTGCTGGAGGGTTGCATTAGATGCAAAGATCTAGGTGCAGTACTCTCAGATTCAAGGCTCCTCATCGATAAAGGTCACAAGCTAGAAACTAGCCTGGGAATATTGAATGACTAGATGGCAATTTTATGCACAAGCCTTCTGGTATCCACTGATTACTCTGGTTTGCACTGAATGGCAATATGTTTAGAGAGTTTTGCCTGTTTTAAATATAGATTTATTTAATTAAACAAATAGAAAAAAGGGGGGAATTTAATTAATCCTGAATATTTTGATATTTCATTAAAATTTGATTAATTGTACCAAAGGGTAATTAAAACTAATTAAAAAAATACAGATAAGCCAAGAATGTATGTGATAAATGAATATTAGAGAATAATTTTCAAAAAAATCATTGACAAAAAATAAAAAATGATAAAAAAGCTAAAATCTTTCTATAGGGTCTTGAATTGGCTATCTTCTTTTTAAGTAGGAGTGAAAACATTAGTTAGGTCTGAAGAAATCAGTATGTTGATGTAAAGTGACAAAAGCTGAAATATAAAAATGCAGAACTGATACGTGAACAGGAAAGGAATAGTAATATCTTATAAAAATCATAAATATGGTCGTGGTTGGCTAATTCTTCAGTGCATATTCATTCTGATCAGATGATGATATAGTGATGAAGTTGTAAAGAGAATGCTCAATCTGTCCTATAGTGTAACAAGAATTTGAAAGTAAGCTTGTCATTTTTGAAACATATTTGCTGTTATCTGAGACATCTGTCTGTCAAAGATTAATCTGCTAAAATAATATGATGAAAAGAAAATATGTGTGTAAGTAAATAAGAAAAATGACAGAGTAATATTGGATCTCCAGTCAGCTGATATTGAAATTGTTTTTAAAATCAATCCAGCCTTAGCCGTTAAATCTTCCAAAGTTTATGAACTAAAGGGAGAAGAAAGCCAACCACACTGACTAATTGCAATTTGAAGCTATATAAAATCAAGAATCTATTATAACTATACATTTTTTAATATTCTCTTGAATTGAAATTACCCCCAAAACTGGCCAACTGAATGATTTTATAAATTTAAAACCATGTGAAATCAAGTATCCAAATACTGTACAAGTTCAAAGTAAGCATCCCAAAGGATACAAAATGTGATCACAAAATAAAAAAAGTGGGATGTCATTGTTATTACATTTTTAATAATAGGCTTAAAATAAAGTATTATACTTAAAATAAATATAAAATATTGGAATTAACTAAAATTGAATGATAGCATATTTCTATAAATATTAATATTATTTTTCTTTTATATTTTACAGGTGCACATTAATCCATAGTTTTTTAATAATTTTTTTATTTCAATGTTTTTTTTTTATTAATTTTTTTATTATATCATGGGTTGAAATAATATATAATGTCAATGTGAAAATATTAATATCATCTATATTTTTTATTACTGTTTACAATGCTTTTTTAAAATCCACTATTGACAGTTTTGATTGCTCCAGCAATCTTAATTCAGAACTATAACAAACCCAATACAAATATAAGAATATAAATATACAACTTTATATTATATATATATATATATTTATATATAAATATACAACTTTATATTATATATATATATATATTTATATTCATGTATTTATACTATGTTTGTTAACAATTCTGAAGAAGATTGCTGGGGCAATCAAAACTCTCAATAGTGGATTGGAAAAAAGCATTTTAAACAGTAATAAAGAATATAGATGATATTAATATTATATGGATTTGGCAATGCAATAAAAAAGATAATATTATAATACTTCATAACGAAAATATAAAAATATTCAGGATTAAATCAATTATGATAGTAAAATAAATTTAATCTGTTAATTACAAATAGATTCTAGTCTTTTGTTCTGCAGCAATGTATATTTAATTGAAATACAGAGGTAAATGTTAGTTGTTGTTTTTTTTTTTTTTTTGATTAGAAAATAAACAATTATTTATGATTGTTGTATCAACAAAAGTGATTACCCCGAGAAGTGTTTTTTATATTCATCTGAGCCAGTTGTAAATGAATGGAGGAGTTTAATGTCAAAGAAGTAAGGGAGGGATTTGAACCCATCCTATAGATGTTCCTCATTATAGAAGAAGTACCTTAGTCTGCAGTATATGAGACCTACTATAAATAAAAAAATGTCTATAGTGATCAGGAATAGACCTTCTTTTTGATTGAATCTATTTTATGAAAATAATGGTCAAGAAATATCACTGGGTTTTAGTTAGTGTTGAAAATAAATAAAGTTAATGGAGACCCAGTCAGATCATCATAATTATTAAGTTAGGATATTCAGTCTAAATATACGCAGGGTGGTAATTTGTAACATCCATTAACCCCACAGCATGTAAGTTTTTATACATTCTAATAAATGTTTTTAAAAGGAATTGGATCTTGTTGTAACATATTGTATTTAAGATTGTATTATGTTAGTACTGAAAAGCTTACATTTGAGTACAATAACAAAACCTAATAAAATGAATTACTTAAAATATTAAAATATTGATTTTTTTTAAAAATTTATTTATAATGTTTGTTTTAATAGATACATTTATTGGTGTTAACAGAACTGCAAAAATAGATATGTTTCATATTTGTCTAAAAACGTAAAAAAACTAAAAAAAAAATAAATTATATAATTTATTTAAAAATATGAATATATATTTAGCAAACAAACTAAAAATAATATATTTAACAATTAAACGAATGCACCCTGATTATAGAGCAAATATATTGAATAAGTAATCATCTCACTTGTGGTCTCTTGAGATCTTTATAATCTCTTGGAATTACAACTGTCCATTTGCTATCATCTCTTCTAGAAAAATGCCTAGCCAAGCTCCCATATTCTTTTAATGACATTAGTAATACCTGTTTGTTCTCTCACCCATATATTTTGTTTTTGATTCCTTGTAATTATTTTAGCATATAGCTTTTCATACTTCATTGAATAACCTGAAGTCTCTGTATTGTTCTTTTGTTAAATGTCCAAGTCTCAGATCCATAAGTAAGAACTGGTAAAACACATTTATTAAAAATCTTCCTTTTCAAACACATAAGCATGTTTCCTTTTAATATTATTGCTACCAAAAGCTCTCCATCCAGTTTACTTCTATGATTGATAAATAAAATAAGGAAGTGTTATGATATGTTATGAAGAAGAGACACTACAGGTTGGAGAAACTGGATTAAACTTGAAAAAACCTTCATAAGAATGGAGATGAAATGTGACAAATATAAGCATTCCATAAAAAATCAAATTAGCAATGAGGGTCAGTGCAACTTTCATAAAAAATGAGACTATAAACCAATGAATTGAAAATAAGTAGGAATTTAAGAATAGCAATACAAAAAATAAGCCATATAATGTACAAGGCAATCGATGGTAATAAATCAATAAAAAGTTAAAACCCAAAAGATGACTATCCATTATGAAAATGAAAAATCTGGATGTCATCCAAAGTACACAGGTGGAAAAATTACATTTACATTAAAAAAAACTGTATAAAGTAAAACCGTAAAAATAATTAACATTTTTGTGCCAAAGTCAATTGCACATCCATAAAAAAATTAAATTGCAAAAAGTAATAACCCTAACTGGAAATGTATGGAAGTGATTAAAAATGTGAAGAATGCTATGAATAAATCTCAATTCATACTTTATCAAATATTTTTCAATGTAAGTAGTCCAGACATGAAGAATACTTCATTTTCTTTACAACATTGCACTTGAACTTGAGACAAAACCATTCAGTAAACTTACAAGGTCTCACATCATTGGATTCATGCAAGACTGCTGGTGATTGATGGAACTCAGTGGCATTTTAATTTGTATAAACCAGCTATTTATCAGAATGTATCACTGAGTTCAGCAGAAATAGTAGCAAACTTCTCATCACATGTTGAACCAATTGATCACAGTATTAGAAAATTTCCCATAAGTTTTTTAATTATTGCTATCAGGATGAAATAAAACACAAGCTTTAATATGTCATACAGATTTGTTTTCTAAATATATTATTTTAATGTTTTAAAATATTTCTTTTGTTTTTGATTTTTTAGGAAAAAGGATGTATCAATTAGATTTTCTTTGCCTGTGATGTGATATACCGTGACTTCTCCTTAAATGGAGTCAAGAATCTCTCAGCAACTATGCCCAAAGAAACCTGTTAGACACTTTATCTTCCTCTTCCATTCCCCACCCTAAGTGTTCCCGTAATCTGTTCCATCCCATTTCCACAACATAATCTTTGTCAACTCTACGGCCTTTATATCTAAATCCCCCTTATCTGTTCTCAAACCCAGCATAAAAACCAATAACCCACTTTCTGTATAATCACTTTGTTCATATTTTTTTTCCTATAACTTTATTATTTGCACCCTTTCTGCTTTCAAGCATTTACATTCAATTAACAGATACCTAATATTTTCTATGCCTTCCTTACATAATTAGCAGACTAAATCACCCATATTTTCTCATTTACATGTGATGTGATGCATGCGTTAATAGGTAGTTGGTGGCGCCATACTATGGCAGAGCATATGTCTTATTAGTTCATATTCTTTTTATTAAAATAATGTTCTTTTTAAATAAAAATTATACAAATATTTTCTTATTCCAAAAATAAATTAATCAAATACTAAAGACCGTAAAAAAACAACAACAAAAAAAAACCGCTGAGGATGTCTTTTTGAAAACGATAAATAAAAGTTGAAATTATTTTTTAATTGCTCTATTTTAATAACATATATTTATTAATCCTTAATAATATTAGTTCCAAATTCAATCAGCTCTTTTGGCTAAAGGTGAAGAGGCAAATGACCCTCTTGACTCGTTATGCCACAGGTTATATTATGTTTAGTTATTTCTAATAAGCTTTGGCATTTCAATATCACAACCATATTTTAAATACTATTTTAAACACACACACACACACAAACACACACACACACACATAATATTAGAACATTGCTATCAATATTTTAATTGGTTCATTTTTTCCAAACAAGATTTTGGAAGAGAAAAAATGTTTCTAAAATTTGAAATCGATTTAGTTCTCGAGACGTTATTAAAAAAGGCCACAAAATAAGCTTCTCTGCGAGACATTAATAAAAGTAAAAGCTATTAGAATACGATAAAATTTAAAGTTTATCTAATTATGTATGCTGAACGGATAAAGTTAAGATGTTCCAATTAAACGTTTAATACGCCAGCTGATCAAATTGTTATTGAAATTAATATATATAAATTATTTTAAATACGAATTTCACAGTTATATTGATTTTATTAAATTACCATGATTCATTTTAATTATAAAGTTTAGATATTTAATCAATCTAATTACAAAACAAGAATATCGAATCTGAAGGATTCAGGAACACATAATTAACTATGCCCCCCATTATAAAGAGAATATATAATCTCAACCCTAGAATAATATACTGTAAACTTTCGAACAAAATGAAATTCAAAAAAGATATTCTTTTACTGAAAATGAGAAATAGATAGATAAATAGAGAGAGAGAAGGGGGGAGAGAGAGGGGGGAGAGAAAGAGGAGAAGAGAGAGAGAGAGGGGGAGAGAGAAAGGGAAAGAGAGAAAGAGAGGGAGAGAGAGAGAGGGAGAGAGAGGGGAGAGAGAGAGGGAGGGAGGGAAAGAGAGAGAATGACAAAAAAGTTAAAAAGTCAAAAATGAAACTTTAATAAAAACTTTAAAACTTCTAAATATAAAAGAAAAAAAAAATCCAAAATTTATCAGACTACAATAATAATCTAGTTAATATCATACTTATGGTATTTAATATCAGTTATCCACATTCAAAATAAAATTCTACACCAAGGGTGGGCAATTATGGCCCATGGATCGCATGTGTCTTGCAATGACCATGTCTACAGTCTATGAAATAGTATATATATATATTAAAAAAATCTTTTTATGGTTAAGAAATTTTTTTGAATATTGCTAAACCGGAAGTTGAGATGTGTTAAACTGAAAGTTTCCATCTACTGATGTTATCCAAACAAGCCCACAAAGATTGTGACACCAAAATGTCATCACAAAATTTTGTTCCCCTCCCTTATGTTATTATCGGAACAATGTTCCAGTACATATAAATATCCACTCACCCATTGGTACATATGATACTGGATATCATTCTAAAATTGAAAAATGGATTTTAAAAACTTTACTGTGTGAAAATTCTTTTGAAATAGATAGTTGGTTTCTGGCATGATTCACAATACTTTGCTTTACTATGAGTACCTCATATATCAGAAAATAAAAACATTTTCTTTTATGTGACCCACTAGAGATTTTACAAAATCCAAGTGGCCCATAGTTCAAAAAAATTTCCCACCCCTGTTCTGCACTGTCAGAAACAGGAAATGAATCTAATGTGAATCCTCAACATCAGCATCTTTTGCTTTTATGAATCTTAATTCAAATAGTATGAAACAAAAGCAACCCTTTTAATGCTTTCAAATAAATATTTCAATTTTACTATGGTTTCTTATTATGATATTTCATTTGTATTATGAATTTTATTATAGTATTTTATTATGAATTTTATTATAGTATTTTATTATTCTTTAAAAGTAATCATTCTACTTCATTCTACATCCTAATTCACAAACTATCCAAGTAATCATAGTCATTATTTTGAATTTTTTAAACCTCCTGTAAAATACAAAAACAAGTTATATATACGTAAACTTGCTATCACTTGTATTTATGATCAATAGATGGAGCTTTACCAAGACCTCCAAACAAGCGTATTTTTGTTTACATAAATGTCAGAGTCAGAATTCATTGTCTCTTTTGTTGGCTCCACCCTCAGATCAGCTGATTTCAAGCTCAGCTGATCTGAGGGTGGAGCCAATGAAAGAGACAGTGAATTCTGACTCTGACGTTTATGTAAACAAAAATACACTTGTTTGGAGGTCTTGGTAAAGCTCCATCTATTGATCATAAATACAAGCGATAGCAAGTGTACGTATATATAACTTGTTTTTCATAAATGTACCCTTGAAGTTTCTTGCAATGATATATATTGCAGAAGCTTTGACTATATGGTGAAACTGAACTGATATCAGACCCATATAGCTATCTGGCTTGATGAGTTTGAAGACATTTACGTGTCTAAAAATTCATGCTTGCAAACTGATAGAAACTTGTTGCATAAACGCTTGGATTTAGTGTTTAGGTCTAGTTTCTAACTCCTATCCTTCACTGATGATAGCAAATCAGCTTGAAATCAGCTGATCTGAGGGTGGAGCCAATGAAAGAGACAGTGAATTCTGACTCTGATGTTTATGTAAACAAAAATATGCTTGTTTGGAGGTTTTGGTAAAGCTCCATCTATTAATTTAAATGTCCTGTGTGTTTTAGTGCAGACCCAAAGATCATCATATCACTTTTGGTTACACAACCTCTGATCAACTAAATATTCAATTCATTTATAAATTATTTTGATACTATTTATTTTGATTTTATATATAATATAGTTTGGTATTTTCAATTTTTTTGTTTTTGTTAGTGCATTTTTCATCTCAACCCCACTGTATCACAACCAAATGCAAATGCAGAAACTCTGTTCATTCTCTTTCACTATATATGCATTTCACGAACAGTTTTTGCTTTCCAGATGTGCTAAAAATATCAAGCAACCAAAATCTCCAAATGCATACTGACAGTCTAATCATTTCAAAACACTATTTTTGGGAAATGTAGGGACTAGTTTTGATCAAATTTAACATCCTGTGAAAGGATGAATCATTGCACAAAAGATATTTTCAAGATTAACTGAAAGGAGATCCTTTGATTCCATTTGGAGGCCTTGAAGAACTAAATAGGGCAAATTTGCTAATATCTATTCCATATGTTCTATTCATTGCTGCTGTTATTACTATGTGATTATTCATATGGTACATTGTTCACCAATATGCATTAGCCAGTGTGGTGAGTTTATTGGCTTTTTATCTCTGAGTTTAATATCAAGAAACACAATGGTCTTTTTTTCAGTTTTTTGATAAGGCAGAATGAATGTGTGTGTGAATGATATTTTTTTTCTAATAAATATATATAATCATGACATACAAAAATAAATTATGGCTCTTATTCCCAGGAGGCTGTAAAGTTACCAGCCAAGAAAGTGGTTTGTGACTGAAGGTGATTGGTTACTCAGACTTCCATTTGATGATGACTTTTTATCTAGGTATTTACAACTGCAGATCACTTTCAAGTGAAGAAAGATTGCAAGAATTGGAAGAACTGTTTTATATTAAATGGGGCATTATTGGATTTTGTGAAGTTAAAAGAAAAGGTGAAGAGATAATTGATTTAAAAAGTGAACATGTATCCTACTACAAAGGCACAAATATTGGAAGTACAAGTGGAGTAGGATTCATTATGAATAAAAAGTGGAAGAACAACATGCAGAGATTGATGGTGTACCAAACAAAGTAGAAAGATTAGTTATTCCACTTAATAGCAAATACCAAATGCAGATAATTCAGGTTTATATCTCAATAAGTTCTCATAGTGATGAAGTAGTAGAAGATTTTTATATGTCTGTACAAAGTGATTTTGATCAGACTAAACAACATTTTAAAATTGTTATGAGAGACTTTAATGCTAGAATTGGTAAACAAATGAAAGATGAAAGTACTGTAGGTAAATTTGATTATGGTAATAGAAATGAAAGAGGACATAGACTTGTGGAGTTTGCAGAAAAATAAAAACTTTATATTATGAATTTTTTTTTTTTGCGAATAATGTTAAAAGGAAATGGACATGGAATCATCCAATTGAAGGTACAACAGAATTGGATTCTATTTTGAATAACAGAAAATACATATTTTAAGATTGCAGTTTTCTTAATAAGTTCAACAAAAGAAGTGATCATCGATTAGTAAGATATAAGATATGTGTTAATGCAAAACTAAAGAGACAAAAATTATTATGAAAAACAATATTTACAGTTGATATTCCTAATCTTCAGAAACATTCTAGTGAATTTAAAACAGAACTTGCAAATCGCTTTCAAGTATTACTAGATTTTGAATATGATTCAGACTTGAATGAAATTAATAAAAAAATTAAATGAAATTAATAAGAAAATAACTGATACATGTATAAAAATGGCAACAAAGATAGCTGATAGAAAAAAGCAGCAATTGACCAATAAAATTCCTACTGAGATTAGAGAATTTATGAAGAAAAGAAGGAGTATGATAATATATAAAAATGATGAATTAAAAAGGTTTGAATATCTCAAATTTTGTAAAATGGTGTGAAAAAGAGTTGATAATGATATAAGAAAGTATAATTGTGAACTAGCAAGGAAAGCTGTAGAAGAGAATAAAAGTCTCAAGAGTGTAAAACAACATTTTGCTATTGATAGGAAACATATCTGCAATAAGAAAAAAAGATGGAACTATTACTAAAAAGAAAGATGATATCTTAAAATGGGTAGAAGAGTTCTATCAAGAATTATATAGTAATAAAGAACAAATATCTTCTACATCTATTATATCTTCTGAATTGCCCAGAATTTTAAGTGAAGAAGTGAGACATGCAATTAAATTTATGAAGAAAGGAAACGATCCTGATAATGATGGAATTATAATCAATATATTAAAAAAAAACAGATGAAGAACAAATTTTTTTTGGCAAAGTTATATACCAAATGTCTAAATGATAAAGATGTACCAGATGATTGGAAGAATGCAGTATTAATATTAATATTTAAAAAAGGTGATAAGATATTAGAAATTACAGACCTATTAGTCTTTTATCAGTTTTATACACAAATTTTACTAAGGTAATTGCAACTCATCTACAGAGAACATTGGATTTCAACCAACCAAGAGAACAAGCTGGATTTAAAAGTGGGTTTACTACAGTAGATCATATTCAAGTATTGAGAAAAGATATAAAAGGACCAATAAATATAAATTGCCATCATGCTTTGAATTTGTAGATTATGAAAAAGTATTTGATTCTATAAGCATTTCTTCAGTGATTAAAACATTGGATCATCAAGGTATAGAACCAGGATATTGTCATATTCTGAATAATATTTATAAGAATGCAGCAGCAACAATTAGATTATATAATAATACTAGGTAGGTTAACATTGAGAAGGGTTTAATACAGTGTGACTCCATATCTCCAACACTTTTTATAGCAGTGCTTCAAGTATTTTGTAAATACTTATAGTTTAATAAAAATAAATGTCCGTTTACTTATTTTAGTAGAGTTTTTATTTATTGTCAGTGAATAAAATATGTTCTCTTAAAATTTAGAAAAAAATCAAAATCCAAAAATATTCTGGATCCAAGAGTTTTGGATGAGTGGTGTTTCTATCTGTGCTCAAATTTGAACTATCTGCAACAGCAAAAATACAAGACTATATTTATTTACAATATATCTATTTAAAATACAAATATAGTATTCATATTATTTTGCTTTCAAATGACGAGATTTTTAGCTTCAGCAGACAAAACAATCTTAGTTTAAAACTAATTACAGTATGACATATGATTTGTAATTATTTAATCCAGTTATTAATATATAATAGAAAGATACTTATATAATGGAATTATAATAACATAAGCAACATCAAAATGTTATTATGATGTTAGATATAGTTTATTTACAAGTTGTATATAAATATTAATAGCAAAAAAATTTACAGTACAAAAAGAAAAAAAAAGAGATAAAATTTCAGTCATTCTTTTCTATATAAAATTTATGTTATACCATTTTTTTTATTTAAAAAACAAAATATTCTCAGTATAACAGTCGGGGATGTAGCGATCTTACATTTTAGTTCTGTCTCGAGAGCACCATCAGGCCAATTGAACCTGAAAATTTACATAGGCCGGAAGGTACTTACAGTAAGATCTAGAATTTAAATAAATATGACCATAATGCCCCATTCACTAACTCGTGGAGCAGCAGAGGTAATATATAAATATATTATTTTAAAGAAAGATAAAAAAAAAATGAGAATCAGATCTAGCAGTATAGATTAACAATAAACAAAAACATTTATTTTACACATATATAACATTCAGAATTATTTATTTTAGTATAATGTTTACTTTAGAATTTGATTTAATTTACATCTTAATTTTTTATTTTAGAAGTTCATACGATGGATTAATTAATATTTTATTAGAGTGTTCAGTATGGATAGACTACATAAATTGCACTCAAAAACGAAAATATTCTATATCCCTTATTTAACCCTAGGCCAAAAGTTCACAGTCAAACTAATGTCAATCCATTTGATATATAGATGTGTTCAATGCAACATAAATACGACAGCACTATATCGTACTGTCAGGAATGTAAATTTGAACAGCATGGTTATCTAGAAAAAATATCCCTCATCCAGTACAGGAATGCTATGTCTGACTTGCGAGAAAAACAATAAGAAAAAAAACTCCATAGGAAGGGATTGTGGTCCTTTTTGCTGACTTGCCATCCCATTCCATGAGCTAAAGGGGTGATCCAAAGAGCAGGGAATACCATCTGCCTACAATGGTCAATAAGAAATGGGATTATTTTGCCCAAATGTGGCATATAATGTGATCCTGCACGTAGCAGATCTTCATACTACATTTACTAATTATACCAATACATCCAACCCATTAATCCAATTTAACTGTGAAACAAATAACCTGATGATCAACCCTCCCTTAAACTAACATAACTTTATGAATTTATGCAGCTATACATACCCAACTTAAATTTAACATAATTTAAAAGTTTTAGCTTAATAAAAAAAAATCATAATAAACACTCAAAAAAAAAAAAAAATTAATGGAAATGATTTAAAAAAATATATATAATAAAAATAATTATTAATAAATGATTTAGTTTGATCAGATAGGAATTCATATTTCTATTTAAATACTGGAAAAAATTTTATATTTAAAGTTCACTCCATACTTTATAGTTGCTTGTGATTTGGATCCCATGTTGTTTCTAATTCCTATGATGTCCTGGGAAGACTGGTGTGCTGTTAGCTATTCTGTTGGTATTCATCCGGAGGTCCCTTGCTTTAGCTGGTATAGATCTTTGCAGAATTTTATTGCAGGACTCTGGTGTCCTGGGGTCCACAATATAGGAAAACGATACTTCATTTCTTTTTTTGGAAAAACTTAAGGGATTGAAAGTGCGTTTTTTCAATCCCTTCTTCAACTCTCTCAGAACTGAGCTTTATTTCCAATCTTTTCCTTTTTATATCAAAACTCCGGATTAATTGAACATGATGTCATGATGATGATGATTCTTTCATTATGGTCCATTTCCTGAGGGATTTTATTGGTTGTTTTTATCTCCTATCTGACCTTTAATTATAAATTTTGAGATGCCCAAGGCTAGTTTACTTAGACTAATTAAAAATAATCATTTCAATTTTTAGCCTTTTAAATTTTGTACATTCTTAAAAGAAATCTTATCTTTCAATCTTTAAAATTTTTTTTTACTTTGATTTACTTTTAAGTACGTTTTCTTAAATATTTATTTTTCCTTACTTTTTTTTTTTAGATAGTTCTAATAATTTTCCATCTGTGTGATTTTATATATATATACGAGTTTAGATGACTTAATTTTCAATTTTTAATTCTTAAAAACAAATTTTTATTTGGGAATTTTTTTATTTCTAATTTTATTTATTAGAATAATGTAACAAACAGCATGTGTGCCTGTTACACCAGAGAAAAATAATAAATGTTGATTATATCTGTAAATGTTCAAATAATAATAGTTCATTGCATGAATAGCTCTGGCAGCAATAGGTCTTAATTTCTACACTTTAGTTATACAATTTTTGTTATAGATTATATGTTGAAGTTTAAAAGAAGTAAGATTTTAAAAATGCCATTTTAAGACAATACTGAGAAAAAAATAAATGTTGATATTCTAATATTAGGAAAGAGTTTATTCTAAATGTTAGCAATAAATATATTTAATGACAATGTATATAATTATGCTGTAATAATGATTATATCTGCATACGTTTGTAATCCAATTCATCAAAGGTGTGTTTTAAGATTTTCTATTTTTGCCATATAAAGAACACAATGCATCCATGTTTGAAAATGCACTTCTGAATAACAAAAAGAAAATAATAGGAAGAACCTCAAAACTGATTTTTTATTACATGCCCAAAATTTTTGGTTCAAAAATCAAATGTTTGATGTTAATGCTAGCATAATTGCTGAGATGAAGCATCAAACTAGATAGGGCCCACGAAATACTAGATAAATATTCTAAAGAATGTATATCTTAATATTTAATTTTTATTGGAAAATAAAAAAAGACATAATGTTAGTATGTACACCATTAATTTTAAGATATGTTTAAAAAATTATTATCTAGAGATAATGGAATATTTAGGAGAAAGATTGTTTAGGAATGTTTCAATAACCAGGAAACCATTCTCCAATGTAATCAATATGTGAATAGAGAGTAGTAGTAAACTGCATATAGATTTAGCTATCATTTGTATTTTAAATTAATCAAGCACAAAATAAATTCACTTTCTTTTTAGAAGTTAGTATATTTGATAATAAGATTATAGTATATACTTTTATTCTTCTCTTTTACTTTCTTCACATTTCTTCATATATTCACATATATTGCTTATAATAACTTCTTTCATATACACTTTAATGCAAATATTTTTTTAAATAAAACTTTTTTATTTTCCTGACAGTTTTGACTGTTCAGCAGTCTTCATCAGAGCTACAATATTTGAATGATATAAATACATAACCATTACTTCATATATATATTATAGTAAATGATTTTGAGGAAAATGAGGATGTTGAGCAGAAATACTTTAGCAAGAATATAAGATTAGCAAAGAAAATGTGCTATTTTTTTTTGTCAGTAGATGTTAGTAGATGTTTTAGAATGTTAGCTGTATGAAAATTAGAGGAGCCATAAATAGGAAAAACAAGAATTTAAAACAGGGATGCTGCAAATATGTAGAAACTGTCTCAGCAGACAGAAGATTTGTCTGCATTAAATTGGAATTTAGATAATGGTTTTTTAAAAAAGAAATAAAATGAAGAGATTATTCATATAAGATATGAGTTTTATAGAAACATTGAAGAATAAGATTTGGACTCTTATTAGACTACATTTAATCTTCATCAGGAGAGAATTAATGTAGAGAATGAAATGAAAGTAACTTATTAGAATCTTAAAAGATTGAAGTGGGATCAATCCAGACTTCTTTCTAATATGACTGAAGAACATTCATGCACATTATCACCACCTATAATGTTTCCTTAGAATATTGCTTTTTTTGTTTACAAAATTATGCAGTTTGTTTTCATAAGTTTATATATATTTTTAGAAAATTATGTATTAGATTTTTAAAAGGTATTGGCATTAGTATATATTGTTTTTTTTTTTGTTAATATAAAAATATATTACTTTTTTGAAAAATATTATGGCTTCTTTAGTCTGATATTCTTTTTTTAGAAAATTAACATTAAATTTTAAAATTAAGTTCACAATCTTTTTCTTTTCTTTTTTTTAAAATAAAAATTACATATTGCATATTCACAATACTTTTTATAAAATGCCTTCAGTAGTTTGATTCTTTGAAAATGTTAAGTTTATCTATTAATTAACCACTTCAGTGTTGCTTGGTGCATAATATTTGAATTTGTAATGTATTACATCTGTACTAAAAGTACTAAAACATATTTACAACTTTAAAGAGTTTTTTCATAGATTTATAGTTGTAAATATTAAAATGCAATTGGAATTTCCCCATATCATAATCCAGATTAAATTAATTAATTATTAATTGGCAATAACCAATTAAAAGTTGCCATGTACATTGAAACTTCGTAATTTAATGAAATTGTTTGTAAAAAAATTATAAGTCAGACATATATATATATAATTTCACGTTGCAATTTACCAGACCATATTATTGCTTTGATTAAACATTGTCTCTTGAACAACATTTTGTATACAATGGATAGCATTACGGACAAGTTTTTGGTACTCCTATAGGCTCACCTACCTCAGGAGTAATAGCTGATTTATTCATGGAAAATATAGAAACTCATGCTTTAGAATCATCATCTTTAAAACCTCTTATTTGGCTCAGATACATAGATGATACTTTTGTCATATGGCAACATGGAAAAAATAAATTAGATGATTATTTTCTTACATTTAAATAATATGCATCCTCATATTAAATTTACAATGGAAATAGAGTCTGATGGAAAACTCCCTTTTCTTGATGTTCTAGTCACCAGAGCACCAAATAGTTTATCTTTTTCGATTTACAGAAAGAATACACACACGGACAGATATTTACATTTCCATTCTCATCATCACCTAACTCAGATAGTTTCTGTAGCCAAAACTCTTTTAAATAGAGCAATTAACCGTTCAGATAAGTCACATCTGAAAGAAGAAATAAATCATATTAATAGTGTTTTGTTAGCAAATAGTTATAATTATAAATTTATAAAAAAAGTCTTATTTCAAGCCCAAAATGATCAAAATAGGAAACAAAAAGATGATAAATCAGCTATTAGGATTTGTGTTCCATATGTAAAAGGAACTACAGACAGTATTGTACATATATTAAAATGCTATAATATAGATACAGCACTTTCTACTCATCAAAAGATCAGCAATATAATAACCAAGCCTAAGGATTCAATCCCTCTTGAATCTCATGGTGTTTATCAAATCTCATGTGAAAATTGTAAAGCTGCTTACATAGGTATGAGTAATCATTGCATCACTTAAACAACACTCATCATCATCAGCATTATCACTCCATATTATAGATTCAGGTCATAAAATTGATTATTCTAGTACCAGGATCATATCCAGATGTGATAATCTCTACCAGTGCAAAATTAGAGAAGCCATTGAGATACTTAAAAGTCCAGATTGTATCAATAAGGAAGATAATACATGCAAACTTTATTCTATTTGGAAAGACTTTTTTAAAAAAACATTCTTAATTTAACATTTTTGCTATTGGTGGAACTTTAACATTTTTTTCAAATCAGTGGTTGTAGTGCCTCTACAACCATCTTTATACCTTTTATCACCCAGTAGATGACTTGTGTGATCAAGTCAAAATGTCGGTATATCAATATTTAAATTTTTTAACATGGATGAACCCGAAAAATATGTCTCTTATATATATAAATCTGGGGTATAACAACATTTAAAAATTTTTCATAAGCAAGCTAATACTTTTCCACAAAGAGCTATTTATATTAATTTGAATATTTTCACAACAAATTTATAGATGTAAACATTATAATATAATGGACATTTTTTAAATTTTCATTTATGTTGTAATGGGTCAACAACCATTTAAAACTGGCTATGGAAACTATATTCATTTGATTCATGTTGAGACAAAAGTATCTACATGTAATTTATAATTTTTATATAAGCTGAAGTATTAAGGTAAAAATGGTTTTACTTTTGGCTTTGTGTAGGTCAACCAAGTACTATTGCTATTAGTGGAGATCATGTGGTCAAATTTGCACAGCCAGTTATACTAAGTTGTTGCCTAATTATTTTGTAGATTAAATTTTATCTAGATTATTATATGCAAAGAGATTCCTATTACATATCAATGTTTTCCAACTAAAAATCTATAAAAATCTTCAAATTAATATATATAGGTCTTTGCAGGAAATATTTGATAACTTGTGAAAAATTCACAGATGTTACTCTTCAAATTATTGCTTATATAAAGTATGTGATTTATTACTCTTATATCAACGAGTGTATTAAGCTAAAAGTGATTCCAGTTTTGATTTAATGTAGGTCAAATAAATAAAATTGCTATTATTAGATCTCTTTGCCAGTTTTAATTACATGGTTACATCATAATAATTACATGAAATTTTTTTCATTATATATGTATGTGTGATTAAAAAAAATAGATTATTTTTTAGGCTCCAAATAAAAACCAAGTATGCAATAAATCCATCTATCTATTCTATAACCTTTTAATGTTTCTAAGCTTATCCCTGCCAACAGCATTGGAAAATTAGAGTGATCTTAATTTAGCAATCAGATGAAAATAATGCATTAAACAAATGGTCAAGGATGAAGATAAAATCTCTCTTTTAATAATCGAAAATAAGTTAATAAATGTAAACATAAAATTAGTATTAACTAATGCAAATGTAATTAAGAGGAGTAACCTTTTCAACCTCAGACTATAGACAAGTAGCAATAAAGGGTCCAGAATAAAATGAATCAACCTATTCTTTAAGATTTTGATGTTTATAAATTTATCTTTGCCAACACTGGTGGAAAATCAAAGCCATAACTTAGATTTACAAGGCAGAATCACAAAATTGTCATTTTAATATTATTGTAAACAATTGGTCATATTAAAAAGATGTAACATTGTAAATGTACCATACTAAATATTATTATAATATTTTGAAATGGATAAACTCCCAAGCATAGTCCATATTAAATTTAATTGTAGTATCAATACCTATATACAAAACAATTTTAAAATGAATGTATTTCCATCTGTGGCCAGTGATATTATAAAACAGATTTAGACTATGCTATCTATGAGAACTAAAATTGAATGTATGGAGATGTTTGAATAACTTTAGTCAAATCAGCTGAAATATATATTCAGAAGGCAGAATATTAAATACTCATTTTAATAAATCTGCATAAATATCTCTGTAGATTGGGTATTTGTTATCATAGCTATCATTGTCTAAATTTACCTCTATATAGATATGGATTCATTATTCATATGACTTGCAGATAGATATTGACACTGTGAGATATTTGATTTAATTTAATATAGACAGTGCTAGGAAAGTTTATTGCTCCAAAACATTACTTATCATTTAACGTTACATAATTTCAATATTATATATTTGTAATGAGATCAGTTGTTTAGAAAAATATTAAAATTACTTATCACATGATCACATTTCCTATACTAGCACATTAATTGTTGATAAACAGAGCAAAACTCTCCATACAGTATTTCCACCTGTGCTAAACAGAGTAATCAATGGATGCCAGAAGGCTTGTGCATAAAATCCCTATCTAATGCCCGCTCATCCAATATCCCCAGACTAGTTTCTGGCTTGTGGCCTTTGTCAGTGAGGAGCTTTGGATCTGAGAGCACTGCATCTAGATCTTAGGATCTAATGCAACCTTCTAGCAACCACCTTTTATCTCTACTTAACTACAAAACTATGAGAATGAAATTGAAAACACAAAAAATATTTTCAATCTAAGCTCAATAGCTTATATAGTCATATGGGTCTGAACTCAGTTCAGCACCCATACATTTTGGTGTCTTTGGCTCTTTTACAACCATAGCCACCACTATCCTATTAGGCAGGATTGGTGTTAAACCATTAAGCATCACATGATCACATTTCCTATACTAGCACATTAATTGTTGATAAACAGAGCAAAACTCTCCATACAGTATTGCCATCTGTGCTAAACAGAGTAATCAATGGATTAAAATTACTTTTTAGAGACTTTTCTTTGTGAGTAGTAATGTGAGTAATTTAAATAAGACTGTGTAAATATCTTCATAGACTGAATGTTCATTCTTGTAGTTATTTTTGTCCAAATTTATTTTCTATAAAAGGTTATTGATCACACATACAGATGGATTTAGGGTGCTCAAAAATTTCATTAATTCACAATAATAGTTAAATGTATTTGGAATAATTAAATAAAGTTAAATTTTTCTAAAAGTCATTCAATACTTATATTAGTTGATGGAAATAGTCCAAAAATACAACTAAAATACCATCATTACAAACCTCCAGGAAACATTATTTAGCACTGCATAATTTCACTATTATGTATTTATAATGAGAATTAGTTATTTACAATATTACTAATATGGTTTACTTAAATTTGTCTCATGGTCAGAAATTATGGACAATCTAAATAAGTTTACATAATCATCTCATAGTTAACATTGTTTAAATCTGATTTTCAAATAAAATTATGGGTTGCCAACAGAAATAGAGTCATTTTTTATCTGCTTTATAGGTAAACATTAATGTTATGAGATATCAATTTAATATAGATGGTACTTAGAAGATATCAGACTGATTCCTTTCACTATACATAGATTTCTTGGAGTGGATCATTGATCATCAGATGAGTTTGAGGTTTAAACACCTGAACTTGTCTTATAACGAATCTTCTTGAGTGATACTTTCAATAAACCATTTTGTAGTAATAGCTTGAAACATTTATTTTGTGTCACTTGAATTACAGATTTTAAAGTTAATAAATAAACAAAATATTAAAGATAGGGTTGCCACATGATTAAATGCATTGTGTCCAGGTTTGAATTCCAAATTCTTAGACGCAAAGTCAAAATCCAAAAACAAGTTTGGAGATAGTGATTTAATTGCACTATCATCTAGTATATTGATTATCCAACTTATCACAGTTGACACTAAAGTAGAAAGCTGCTCTTAATTGTGTGTGTGTGTATATATATATATGAATCTACCCTGAAACATTACGGATACTGTTTTAAGCTCCAGAAAATTTAGGATATATTCTTTTACATTTAGCCCTGAACTAATCTAATTACCCATTCAAAATTGTTCAATAAATGTATATATAAATTCTTTTAGTAAAAGGATAATAACAAAGATAAAATAAAGAAACATCACAATCTGAGTTGAATAGTGCTTATATATATATATATATATATGTTTGTGTGTATGTATGGTGTATATAACTCATCTCAATGTACTGAATAACTTCATGATACTACTGAACTGAAGAGTTAAAAAATACTGGATCAACTTCCAAATAAAAAGATTGGAAAAATAATTATCATTTTAGTTGTTTAAATGGAACTACTGGACATCTATCACACAACCCTGACAGAAATTGACTGATTTACTATTAAAAATAAAAATGTAGATGTGTATTAGATGAAACAAATCAGAATTCAAAAACACATTGCCTAACATCGAATACTTTTTGAAAACAACAAACTCAACTCTGATGAAAATTGACTGGGATAGCTTAATTATTTGCTCATAATATATATGTAATCATACTATCTAACTTAGAAGACATTTTGTAACCAGAAAATCTAATTTGTAGCAGATAATTTTATAATGTATATTTGTTATTCAACAACAAATATATCATAAAGAAGTTTGGATATTAGCATCTGGAATTCAAATGCCTGGGCATCTTAATTAAAGTCAATGCTAAAGCCCTTCTTACTAATACTTTTCTTCTCTACAAAAGGCACTTTATAAATATAGATCCATTATGTGTCCTGTCATAGAGATGAAGAGATCATGGAATATTTTCTGTTTGAAAGCCCATTTCTCTAATTATATTCAACTCTTATCACTGATATTAATCACATGCACAAACATTAACTAACCATTTTGATAGCATACATAAAGGGGCTTAGTCCCATCATGAAAATGATCATTTTTTCACACTCTTTTGATAGTATACATATAAAGGGGGATTGTCATATGCTGAAAATCATCATTTTTTCACACTGTCTCATAAAATGCTACCTCATCTCTATCTCATAAGATGCTGCCTGATCTCTATCTCATAAGATGCTGCCTGATCTCTATCTCATAAGATGCTGCATGATCTCTATCTCATAAGATATTGCCTGATCTCTTACAAATGTCACAATTGTAAAACACTTTCTAAAAACAAAGTAAATGATATTAAGATGAAAGAATAAATCTATGCACTAACAAATATTTTTGCAACTAGCTGGACTTTAATATCATTTACACCGACACAGTAACTTTATTATTATTAATTCAATTTACTCACTAATATTTGTTGCAAATATTGATATTTGTTTGCAATATAATCTCTCTTATATTGCAACTTTCCTTCTCCAATATTGCCCCCCCCCCTTTTTTTTTTTTACAATATATATATATAACAGTTTTTACATTCAATTTTATTATTATCATATAGATCTTCTTATATATATATAAAGTATAATTCTAGGAATAGTTTTTACAAAATAAAAATTACTTTAAAACTAAATCTTATTACATTTTTTATATAAATAAAATGAAATAATGATATTCGATTTTTTTTAATTCTTTAAAAACGATTAGTTTTATTATTTACCTTTATTTTTTGTGTAACTGAAAAACAAACAATTTTTTATATTAAATTTCCTTCATATTTAAAGATACTTTTTTTTTTTTTTTATATTAAATGCAGCCAGTCGCTAATCTCGTCAAATTCTCTTCATCGTGAAAAGAGATTACTTCATTTGGAATGAAATTAAAAAAAAAAATACAAAAAAAATAAAATAAAATAATTTATTAAGCGTTAAATAAACACACAAACCAAAATTACAAACAAAATCCGATAAAGTAAATTTGCTCTTTTAAAAGATGCTTTAAAATTCATTAACTTAAAATAATTCAAAACTTTTATTAATGGCAAATTAAAAAGATATAAATTAATGCTTATTAATATTATAATTAGAAGTACTGTAATTAGTATTTTTTTCCACTAGATAATCATTGTATTAACAATAAATTTTTTGCTTTTGCGAAACATATTTTAGATTTATAAGTTGTAGTAATTTAATTTAAAAGGCTAAATACTTTCATAAATAGAGTCAAAGTTTAATATTATATATTTCAAATATTTTTACTTGTAATAAAATAATATGACAAACAACGACTAACTTTACTTTTTCTGCTTGTTTATTAATGTCTATACTTTATTCTATTTACTTTACTTCAGAGCCAACTTGAGATATCAATAGACTTTAGATATCCAAAAATGTCGCTACAGAAATTGTGCTTTGAAAGGGAAAGTTTTCAAAAGTTCTTCATGTTTTGCAAACTGTTTTTTTCTTTTTTAAATGTTAATCTATCAGAACTCTAAAGTGTACTTCTATAGGATTATATCAATTAAGGACTGCCTGCGGTCTGGAGACATCCCAATCATCTGACTGTCGATTTTCCTGATGTTCTCTGTATGGTTGTCCAGATGTAAGAGACAATTCACTCGGCCACTTCCAGATGTTGATTTTTATTTTCTACAAACCCTTAAAAAGCTTAAAGTCAGAATCTTATCTACAAAATTTCTATACGAGGAAACTTGGAAACTTTTTCAGTTTCCTAGATAAGGTTCTTGGTGACCAAATTATCATGTATTTATTCATTAAGTTTTGTCTTATTTATCATTATGCCTATAGTTAAAATGTAATATTCATTCTTATCCAATTGTATCATTTGTAAACATATATTATTTACTTTAATAAAGTTATTTTATAATAAGACAAATATAATAAAAAGAAAAATAACATTCCATTTAGAAGCTATTTTGAAAAAGAAATATTATTTCTTTATTTTTGCTATTTTATGGCTATATATATATATTAATGCAAATTGTTAAATTTTTATCATACATAGTTCTTAAAATAAAAAAAAAATCAAATTTGGAATGATGATTATATAAAACAAATATTTTTCTTATGAATAGTATGAGATACTGCTTGTAGCATTTATGTGACAACTGTTTAGAATTAAATTTTTTATTAAATAAGAACAATTAGAACTATCATTAAAATTTTTTTAGATGCTATTTTTTATTTTAGAATTTCATATATAAATCTATATTATGAACTCAAATGAATTATTACGGTTTTGTAACTACATCTTAAATGTAATATATCTTACATATTGAAAATGTGCATTTTTGATAACATATTGTCAAATAAAATACACATTCTAGGGTAAAAACTATTAATATATCTGAATTCACATTCTTGATAAATTTAATCAATATCAAAATGTATGTGTTTTTTGGATTTTCTTTTTTATTATTGATAGTATATTTTTTTCTAATTGAATGTTTAATTATCTTTAGATTTTATTTTTCTCTTTCTGCCTCAATCAGTCCTTTTCATTAAAAAATATATACATCATATGCATACAATCTTAATATAGCTACCCAAAATCTCATACTTGTAGAAGTTTGATTGCATTTTATATCATAAAGCTGTATGGTCAACAAAGTAATCATCATCATTATCAAACATTATCAATCCATTGCAGGATAAAGGTCTCTCCAAATTCAAACCATCTTCTCCGATCTTTAGCTTCTCTTTTCCACATCACAAATAGAGACAGCTTAATAAAAAATTCTAATAGATTGATTAATAAATTTATAGATTGTCATGTGTGTATGTGCACATATTGGACATATAAGCATAATTTAATTGTATCAATGTAAGAAATTAGGGAAAGTTAGCTTACACTATTAACAATACTATTAAATATTTTGTGAGAAAACATATTTTGCAAAATTACAACTGGTAAAATGATAATTCATGTAATAAAAGGCAAGAAAGAGAAATTAGTTAATTTATTTAAGTTCATATTGCACATAAATTAATTGCATATTAACTGTATTTTTGTGACCTTTCAGATTTGCCTGCTAGATGAAGGCTTAAAGAAATAATTTACCTTGCCTTTTAGTAAATTGAGTGGCAGATCTGAATACATTATTAAAAATTATAAAACAGTAAAATTGAGGAAGTTAGAGAATAAATTACAAAATTTATTCATGATTTTTTATTCTTCCAATCATTAACATTTTTTTTATTAAAATAATTATATAATGTAAAAATATTTATGAAAAAACATATGTAAAAATATATTAAATCTTGTCATTAAGTCTGAATAAAGATAAAAACATTTTGATATAATTTAATACAGATTTAGTTATGTGTTAAGTGTGATAAACATGTTATATTGACAAAAGATATAAATATATTTGAAAAAGACAGTAAATTATTATTGAATATTGAGTCTGAAATGAGAAGACTGTGTAGATTGGTTTTGTGAAGACAGAAGAAATCAATAGAAAAGTGCCTGTTAAAGGAGAAAATTGCTATTTAAAATATTCTTCTCCCTTGGAATAGCATCAGATAGCTTTACATTGACTGTTCAAAAAGTATTTTTGAATACTACATCCAATGCAGCCAATTAATGATATTAGATAGCATAAATTATTTACATGCATGACTAATACAAGTGAAAACACCCCAATCAAAACATCTGTGACTATATGGTTATATCAATAGAGAGAGAGAGAGAAAGAGAGAGTGAGAGAGAGAGAGAGAGAGAGAGTGAAGTTGTATAAAATACAGTAAGGCCTTCTTTAAAGAAGATACCAGGCTATAAAATGGATTTTGCCATAAAATCTAACATCCTATCTCTACTGAAATTCATCTACACTGTCTACCATCACCAGTACACAAAGAGGACAATCACAATCAGACTTGGATTGATAAAAATTATCATTAAAGATGTGGATATATATAGTAAGCATATGCTCTCAAAAACCAAAACCATGGTTTAAATTTTGTATAACTATCTGATGTGTTTCTTTGCATTTAACTAAGTCTTAAATATGTTTACATTTTTTCAATTCAATGTTTTGTATTTTTTTATTGTTTTCTTTATATTATAATAATTGTGAATGTACAAGTAACAAGTTCATATTTTAATCATTTATTATAAATAATTTGTTAAGTTACTTTTTTTATTAACCAATTTAGTTTGTTTTGCCATTTTGAACTCATTCCAAACATAAGCCTCAATATACAACAAAAAAATAGAAGTCATACAATTCATGACAGGAAGGGATAATGAAATTACTTTAAAACAGTGATGATCAGTGATAATAAAATATACTGAAGTAATGGTCCTATTCAAGAGAGACTGGCACTTGAGAGATTAATTTTAAAGTAAAATTTAAACAAAAAATTAAAAAATACTCTTGGAATCATTATATTTAATTTACCCTTCAATACTAAGGTTATTTTTATCATTATCATAAGAGTGTTGGTTATATATATATATTCATATGTCAAAAGCATCGGCTGGGAAGCGAACCCACAACAACTGTCTGCAAGCAACTGCTTGCAAGGCAGCTGCGCTGACCTCTCATATTAAATATATATATTTGATTTTGTTAATCATTTCTACTGTAGAAATATAATACTCATATTTATTTTGTGCCATTACAATATATAGATTAAATCGTGCGCTAATGCGCAGCTGAAGAGAAGATTTTTTTCTTTCTAGTTAAAGTAACAAAATAAGACTGAGCCATTTTGAGAGTTACAATACTCTCATATTCGTAACTGGGGTAAATTGTGAATATATACAGGGCCGGCGGAAGCGGGCATGCGGGCGCTGGCAGAAGGAGGCGCCATCACTGAGAGATTAGCATCTGAAAAAGAAGGCGCCATCCCTGAGAAATTAAAACTCTACTAACAAAAATACTCACATTTGAAGAATATTATTCTCAAATGTTTATTTACAAAAATTATTGAGAGTAGATTATTGAAAATCATATGAAGTCATATTATATCTTATTAAATGACACACACAAGCAGGCCTGCACACAAGCTCTGCTTAATATTAAAAATATAAAACAATCAAATCTATTATTTATCATGAACAATAAACTAAACATAAAGTTTATTATATTACAAATTTCATATTGTAATGTTTATATATATGTAGTACTGCTTATAGTAAACTATAAGTAACTTTCTGCTAGCAAATATATAAATAAACACACACTAAAAGTATTATAAATTAGAACTTATGTATGTATATGTGTATATATATATTAGATCATGTACATAATTTTGAAATCGTAAGAAATGATTATAATATTGCAAAATAAAACATTTTCTAATTTTTTATTTAAATAATAATTTGATATAAATATTCGAACGTGTATGTAATATATATTATAGGTATAATTCCAGTAAACTTAATATAATTTTCAGTTTACTTTTTATTTTATATATTTTAATCGTTGTCAAAAGTCTATTTTTTTGCATACTAATTAGGTTTGCAAATTAATTACATACGTTTGCTTATGATGTTTATCGCAAATTTTAAAATCTTAGTAAGAACTTGTAAACAATAATTATAATCCCAGGAAATTTTCTATTGAAATCGCAAATCAGGCCTGGCAGGCCACCTGTGTTAATTAGAAAAATATATGATAACAAAAGAAAATCTTGCCAATGGTAAAACTAAAATGTTCAATCAAGCGTAAAAAACTGGACACTTGAGTTATTTTAAAACCTGACCATTTTTAATGTCAATGGCTGAATATTTCCAATTTATTAGCTGCCTTTTTTAGGTAAACAAGTTAAACAACTTCTTCCCCTCCGCGTATAGAGTTTTGTATTTTGGCACAAGAAGTAATTTGTGTTGGACATCTAAATTAGCGATATATAATCTTAAGTATTAAGATACATGATGTAAATATATAAATTAGAGTCCGTATTTATTTATTTATTACATTTGAAAATTATTTTAAAGTGGCGTTCATGAGTAAAAGTAATATGGAATCAAAAACTAAGAAAAAACTATCCGGTGCACAAAATCGTAAACGCCAAGCTGAAAAAAATAGCAAACATTAAAAAACAAAGTGGATCACTTAATAAATATCTTAAAATATCAACTGCTTCTGAAATAGCTTATACTCAACAAGAACCAGAACCGTGCACATCATCTAGATCACAGGGAACTGTTGAAAATATTGAACAAGATTTTAGTAAGAAACAGTTAAGTGACAACAAAGTCATTGTGCCAATATCATATCAAATGTGTACAAATTTAGAAGATCCAGCTGAATGGAATAAAATCGATGACAAACTACGTGTTATTTTAGTAGAAATGGGGCCTGTTCAAAAGAAAGATATTATATATCCGAACGATGTACATGGCCGTAAATTTTCTGATGTATATTATAATAGAAAAATGGAAAACGGAGAAGTAGTTTTTCGAAAATGGCTTATTTATTCCGAAATTTTGAACTCTGTGTTTTGCTTTTGTTGCAAAGTTTTTGGATCTACTGAATCTAGCCTCATAGAAGGATACAATAATTGGAGAAATTTAAGTACAACTTTACACAGATATGAAAACTAGTATGGCTCACATGAAAAGTTTATTGAATTGGAATGAACTTGAGAAAAGATTAAAAAACAAAATTACTATTGATTGTCAATCTCAAAATTTATATGAAATGGAAAAGAAACATTGGAGGAGTGTTTTGGAATGGCTGATTGAAATTATCAAATTCCTTGGTAGTCAAAATTTAGCATTTCGCGGATCATCTGATAAATTACACGAAAAAATACCGGAAATTTTTTAAAATTAATTGAATTATTTGCGAAGTTTGATCCCGTTATGGAAAATCATGTTGAGAGGGCCCTAGATCAAAACAATAGAGTACATTATTTGAGCAAAGATAGCCAAAATGAATTATTGGAAATTTTAAGTACAGCAATTAGGGAAACAATTTTATTATCGATAAAGAAATCCAAATATTATTCTATTATTTTAGATTGTACACCAGATGCAAGTAAAACTGAACAAATGACCATAATTATTCACTTCGTTTTCTGTAATAATGGAACGGTTAAAATTAGAGAAAACTTTTTAGGTTTCATAGATATAACAGATTCCACTGGACGAGGTTTATGTACAACAATAATTGAACAACTGGAAAAATGGAAGATTCCCATTGAAGACATGCGTGGTCAAGGGTATGATAATGGGGCCAACATGAAAGGCAAAAAGGCTGGACTTCAAAATTTGATTTTAACCAAAAACCCTCGTGCATTTTACGTACCATGTGCTGCTCATTCTTTAAACTTAATCATAAACGATGCGGAAGAGCGTCAATGTAGATACAATTGGTTTTTTTGCAATTGTTCAAAAAATATACAATTTTTTTTCATCGTCTTATAAACGGTGGTCAATCCTTTTAAAATTTATTAAAACTTTAACTCTAAAACAACCATCAGAAACACGATGGGAAAGCAGAATTGATGCAATCCAGCCTCTACGGTATCAGTTGGGTGAAATTTATGATGCACTCTATGAAATAATGAACAACGAATCTTTTAATAGAGAAATTCAACATGAAGCTCAATCACTCTGCACTAACCTTAAGTATTACAAATTTATTTGTTCTTTAATAATTTGGCATTATATATTAAATAGAATAAATCCTGTCAGTAAAATGCTCCAAAATGTAAATATGAATGCTTCACTTGCTTTAGAATCGATCGCAAATCTAAATAAATTTTTACGAGAATATCGATCAGATTCAAATTTCAAAAACATTCTCAAAATTGCAGATGAACTTAGCGAAGAGGTTGATGGAGAGAAAGAATTTAAAACTGCCAAAGAAGTTCGACAACGGAAAAAAACTCGTCAATTTGATTACGAGCATCAGGACGAAACACCTCAAATACCTGAAGAAAAATTTAAAATAAACATGTTTTTTACACTTTTAGATGTAGCGATTAATTCTTTAACAGAAGCTCGGAACTCCTCGAAGCATGTTATAATAATTTCAATTTTCTATATAAAATATCAGAAATTAATAAGAGCGAGTTACAAGCAAAATGCAAAGATTTAGAAAATATTTTGAAATTTGATAACAGTAAAGATATTAATGCTACAGATTTATTCGTTGAATTATGTGCTTTTCGAGATATTTTTCAAAAGGATTTTTTAAATTCTCAAAACCCTTTCGAAACACTTAATTTTATAGTTTCTAATAATTTATCTATGCCAAACTTATCAATAGCTTTAAGAATATTATTAACATTACCTGTTAGTGTTGCAAGCGGTGAATGCTCTTTTTCTAAGTTAAAATTAATTAAAACTTACTTGAGAACAACTATGTCACAAAAACGGCTTGTTAATTTGGCATTAATTGCTATTGAAAATGATATTTGTGCAGAACTGGAAATAAATACAATCATATCAAGGTTTATTAATATGAAGTCAAGGAGTATAAAATTATTATAATTATAACATGTTTTGTAATGCATTTACTTTTTTTAACTGTATTTTCTTTTTTTTTAATATTAAAAATTATTTATTTACATTGCCTTGTTTGTTTCCCTTAGAAAGATTTTGTACACTAATATTTATAACATGTAGGTGGTATACATTAAAGTGACCAGATTTTAACATTGGTAAAACGGGACACCATTGACCGGGGGGGGGGCTGATTAAAAATTTGGTTTATATGGAGCGTTTATATAGATATAGCGTACATTAATAATAATAAATTAAATATGTATGTTTGTAATATTATCTTTTTTTAAAATTATTTCATTTATAAATTGTAAATTTATTATTAAATTTGTTAATATTTGCATAAATTTAGAGGTTAGAAAAATTAGCAAAAATTTTAAAAATAATGGGTTTGTTAAAAACAGACAGTGACGCAAATAAAAAATATGAAATTTTAAAAAAAAAAAATATTTGAGATTAAAATATGTAAATGTTTTTCGAAAATTATTTTAAACATTTAAATATTTTAATCTCAAACATTATTTTTTTTTAATTTATTATATATATATATTTGAATCACTCTGTCTATTTTTAACAAACACATTATTTTTAAAATTTCTGCAAATTTTTCTAACATCTAAATTTGCCGTGTTAAATTATATATTATTTCATACAAACCGTTTGTATGAAATAATATATAATTTAACAATCAATTTTATGCTATTTTTGATATCAAAAATAGCATTACATCGTGCATTCTTTCTAAAAATCATGACTTTTTTAAAACGCCACGGGACACGGTCGGGTCACCTTAGTAAACATACATATTGACAGGGGCGCCAAAATCAAATTTGCATGCGGGCGCCTAGTACCCAGCGCCGGCCCTGAATATATAGATATTGAAATGGATGATTCATTATAATTAATAATGATTTTGTAGAAAAGAAGCAGAGAAAGAGTAGAGGACAACATATTTAAAGTTAGTTAATAAGAAAGTGGGTGAGGGGTTAAATTTTATTTAAATTTAATATAAGTTTGGAAGCCCAAATATTATATATGTATACACACGGATATGTGAGCATGTAGAAGTTTAAATTTTTCAAGCATCAATTTAAAAAATAAAAATATTATTTCTTAATTTTTTTTATAATTAAGTCATGAGTTTAACGTTTAAAATCATTTTTTTAAATAATTTCTTTTTAATTAAATAAAATTATATTTTATATTTTAAATTCTCAATTACAAACTTAAAAGATTTTTTTTTAGACATTATCACTATCAAGTTAATTTTTATTAATTGTAAATGATTTTCAAAACAAAATTAAATGATTAAGATTAATAATGATTTGGAATCTGGAAACAACTTTCTCACGAAATAGAACGCAGTACACAGGCACATATGTGCCAGCACTGAAACATACAGTTCACCACATCTCATATGTTGATGATGTTTCCATATTCATTCCTCACAAATACCAGCTTCAAAACATATTACAAATCATAAACAAATATGCAAAAAAAATAAATCTTAAAGTCAACTACAATAAATCTTCCATCTGGAAAATCAAAACAGGTATAACAATTCCCTCAATATTCATGGCCCAGCCACAATCATTTCTGGGCTTTGACATTGCAATGTCTAGATTAGCCATATTGAAGGACAACTTAAATTCAATACTAGACAAAACAAGAAAGGTAGTCAGTTCACTGTCAAGAATTTCAATATCACTACCCGGCAAGGTTGCCTTACTCAACATGCTAGTTTACCTGAGACTAAGCTACTACCTGCCATTCATAAAACCCACCAAAACATTTGAACAATCAATGAACTCATTATGCTCTAGGCTGTTTTGGAACAGCAAAGTTGTGGCCATAAGCATGGCTAAAGCTCGAATGCTGAAAGAATCAAATAGGCTTGGCCTGCATTCAGTGTCCATCCTGTACTCCCAAAAGGCTCTGGGAGTGCTGCATATGGCCAGCCTTGAACCAAAAAATCTAAACCTCATGCTGACAGGGGAGCCCACAGATACACCTCTACTCACCAGCAAATGGATGATGGATATATGGACTTATGTCAGAAATGCAGCAAACAATGCACCATACAATAGAGGAAAAAAGAGTATTGGCAAACATACAAACTTAAATACACCAATCAAACAATTCTACAGAATGATCTAGGGTTAAACAATAAGCAACTCATAGCAAAATCAAAAAATTGGTTCTTAGAACCAAAATACATTGACTTTCTGCTAAAGATCAACTTCTCCTCCCTGCCAACAAATTATTTTCTGGTGTGGAAGAGAGGGTTTAGCAAGATCAACCCTCAATGCCAACTATGTGACACTGCAGATGAGACAATTCATCACCTCCTGTATTTCTGTCCTTTTCTCAAGCCGATCAGATCATTTATTAACAAAAACGTGTTGCTCAACATTAGAGAAGTTTTAGTCATTCGAAAGGCTATAAAGAGTGGCATATTCTTGAAAATCAGAATCGCCATTATTCTAACCTTTGCAATCTGGCTATCCAGATGCAAGTGTATATTTGAAAATGCTAATCATGGTGTCTGCAACATCTATATCAAATTACTCAAGTGGCTCATGAACAGAGATAGATTGCTGGCTCCGGACTGGCTTTTTCATGAAACCTGGGCTAGGTCACCCTCCCGGAAGAGTGAAGGAGAACAATGGCCCCAGTCTCGGACCACAGCAAGCTCTACAGAGTGAATGCCTTGCAATGGTCTAAAAAGAATATAGCTATGTATACATAAACATGTTCAATTGTATCTAATAAATTTTAATTTATTTTAATAAAAAAAAAAGAGACCTAAAATGGTCTTGATTTTTTATATATGGTATTAAAATATAGTAAAAGATTGTTGAGTTATTTTGTAATCTATTGTTACATGTTGTTATTTGACAATCACTGACCAGATAGTTTGCCTCATTAAGTATAATAAAAACTATATAAGAGAGAAAATCTTTTGGTTACTAAGTGTGTGGGAGTTTATGTGACAAATTAATGACTCATTGCAAGTTGAATTTTCCATAGATTTTTCTACATAATTAGCTAGATTGAAAGAAAATTAGCTAGAAGCCAAGAAGCCTGATTCTGCATATGAAGTACTAAGTTGTGGGCAATCATATGATATGAATAAACAAAAGTTATAGACGAATAATTAAAAAATTCATAAATCTCTCTTTTTGATTGCATTCTCCTCTAACTATGTATTCCTTTATCTATTTGAGATTATTTTATAAATTTGTTGACATTTTAATCTGATTTTGTTGTGTAAAATTAAAAGTTTATTTCAAGTTAGTTTAAGCTATAATTCAATATTTTTTGGATTAAACCGTGTATTATTTTCCATTACATACCAATATTTCGACGAACTAGCATCCGCCACTGTCAAGGATGGCGGGTGCTAGTTCGTCGAAATATTGGTAAGTAATGGAAAATAATACACGATTTAAACAAAAAATAATTTATCTACATCATTCAACAGTGAAAACATCCAAATATAATATAATTCAATATGTTTCAATAATAAATACATTCTGGAAATTTTTAAGATTTTAAATTGGATATCAAACAGTACTATATGCAAAAACACTATAAAATTATTGATAAAATATTCTCATCATTACAATTTTTCTTTCATATGCCATAGCATCGACCGGGACGCGAACCCACAACCGTCTGCAAACAACTACTTGCTTGCAAGGCAGCTGCGATGACTTCTCAGCTAACAACGCTTGACAGAGACAATTTTTATATATCAATACTTTCAACATTATCTGAAAAAAGCATTCATAATTACAAGTTACACTGTTAATTTATCAAAAGGTTTCTAATTAGAGAAAAAACTCATATCATAAAACATTCATGTTTCAAATACGTTATTCAGAATTACTTTTGCAGGCAGGCTCATAACAAGTCATTTTAGTAAACTTGCAAATAATTTTGCTTTTCATTTATCAAATGCCCATTCATTCATTGATAAATAAAACGTAAAATTATTTGCAAGTTTATTAAAATGTTTCATTTTGAGGCTGCGTGCAAAAATAATTCTGAGTAACAGAACGAGAATGATCTGTGATACGATTATAATCTTAAACGTTAATTATGCAAAACAGTAGTAAGTTATTTAGGTGCTATGGAAATCAGTAATATAAAAGAAACAACTATGTAATTTTTTTTTTTTCATATGTCATAGCATCGGCCGGGACGCGAACCCACAACCATCTGCAACCAACTACTTGCTTGCATGGCAGCTGCGATACCTCTCGTCTGACAACGCACGACAACTATGTAATTTATTTTTTAAGCAATTTTTTACATTATTCTAACTTTTGTAAGAGAGTAAAAAGTTATTCGAATATTTAATTTATATCATTAATTTTCCCATTTTTTCCCTCTTTAATAATTTAATTTTTTATTGCAAATATTTATCTTTTTTTAAAATATATTCATATTATATATTTTTATCAGTTATTCAAGGACGAAAATATATTTTAAGTATGGAAAAATATAGTAGAGGAAAGCATAACTTGAATGCTTATGTAATAAATCAATCTCAGATTAGATAAAAAAATCATAAGTAAAGATTTGAAATGTGTTACAGACTTTCAAATGTAAATTTAATATCTTTTATTATGTTTGTTTGAATAGAGGAGACACTTTTTTTTTTATGTGCTACATTTATGGATTTCAAGGTGTAATTTTAAAAAGTGTTATTGTATTATTTTAATATATGGGAGAAAAGAGAAACATGAAAAAAAAAAGAGTGAATTTTGTGAAATTTAAAGTTGTTAATGAAAAGAGTTTACTTTATTAATATTTGTCTCAAAAATATTAAGTAATTTGACAAATGATAAAATAAAAGATTTGCATCATAAATTATAAATCAATTAAAATCACACCTTTAAATTAAATAGACGTTTTTTAATTACTGAAATAAAATTTAGCATTATTGTATGAATAAGTGTGCGTAGATATACGTGTATGCATTGCGATGGAGTCGATTTATTACTTATATATCCTCAGAAATGAATACTATTAGTATTTCATATGTGGGATAAAAATTATGATTTATTAATTGTTGCCAAATTTAAAATGCGTGCAACTGCTTATGATCCTATCATACATTAAATGCAGTCTAGTCAAAGAGGTAAAAAAAAGATAGCGCAGTAAATATTTACTTTAATTAAAGTCTGAAAAAAAAAGCCATGTTGTTAATATTGTGTACAATCGAGGTACATTATCATAGCACATTATGTGAATTGAGGATAAAATTTGCCATGAATTTATGTATGATTTTGCCATAAATATTTAAAATATCACGTATCATGAGCCATATTAAATTTTGAGATAGTGTTTATTTAAAAATGTTATAGTATTTGGATTAATATTTTGTCATATGTCTATGAAGATATCTTTGTGAGATATTAGTTTATATATCATGGCTTAGGCTACAGAAAGGAATTTGCTATTAACTGAAAGGAAACCAATTAATTCCTCTTGGAGGCCTCAAAGGAACCAAACAGAGCAAATTCCTAATGTCCACTCCATATGTTCTTGTTGATGCAGGTGTTATTACTGTGCGATTATTCATATAGGTATGGATAAGCAGATCACTCACCAATATGCATTAGATGGTGTGGCGAGTGTATTGGCTTTTTATTTGAGTTTAAGATCAAACAATATCATGGTCTTTCTTCTCAGTTGCCTTATAGTTCTCAATTTAAATATCAATTGAGTTTTCTTGAAGGCAGAATAAATATGTGTGTGAATGAAATTTTTTTCTAATAGATATTTACAGTTATGACAGTCAAAAATAAACCATGGCCCTTATTGCCAGGAGGCTGTGAAGTCACCAACCAAGGCTGCAGTTGGCAGCCAAAGGTGAAGGGTGTTAAGTATTATTTGATTGCACACCAAGAGTGCCATTTAATGATGTCCTTTTATTTAGGCACTTACAACTGCAGATCATTTTCAAGTGAAGGAAGATTGCAAGAAGTGCAAGAAGAACAGTCTAATATTTAATGAGACATTATTGGACTTTGTGAAATTAGAAAAAAAGGTGAAAAAACTTGATTTTAAAAATGGACATGTACTGTATTACAAAGACACAAAAAGTGGAAGAACAATATTGTGGAGAGTTATGGTGTATTGGACAGAGTGGCAAGATTAATTATTCAACTTAATAGTAGATATCAAATAGAGATAATTTAGGTTTATGCTCTAACAATTTCTTATTGTGATGAAAAAGTATTGGATTTTTATTTGGATGTACAAAAGATTTTTGATCAGACCAAAGAACATTTTAAAATTGTCAAGGGAAATTTTAATGCTAGAATTGATAAACAACAGAAATATGAAACTGCTGTAGGTAAATTTGGTCATGGTGATAGTAATGAGAGAGGACATAGATTTGTGGAGTTTGCAAAAAAAGAAAAACTTTATATTACGAATTCTTTTTTTTAAAGAAAAATGTTAAAAAGAAATGGACATGGACACCTCCAAATGAAGGTGCAGCAGAATTGGATTATATTTTGACTAATAAAAAATATGTATTTCAAGATTGTAATGTTCTTAATAAATTCAATACAGGAAATAATCATTGATTAGTGAGATGTAAGATAAATGTTAATGTAAAACTAGAAAGCAAAAATTTATTAAGAAAAATAATAAACATATTTAAATTAGATCCTGAAAATTGTTTTCAAATTTTAACAGATTTTGAACATGATTCAGATTTGAATAAGAAGATAACTAATACACTTTTAAAAACTGTAATAAAGATAGCTGATACAAAAAGGCAGCAATTGACCAGTAAAATTTCTACTAAGAGGTGGTGGTCATATGATGTTTATTGGCTTAAAATTTCTACTGAGTCAAAAATTTATGAAGAAAGTAGAAGTATGAAAATATATAAAAATGGTGTGAAAAAGAGTTATAGTAATATAAGAAAGTATAAATCTAAACTAGTAAGGAAGACTGTAGAAGAGAATAAGTCTCAAGAGTGTAAAACAATATCTTGGTATTGATAGAAAACGTTTCTAAAATAAGAAAAAAATATAGAACTATTATTAAAAAGAGAAATGACATCATGAATTGTGTAGAAGAATTCCATTATATACAATAAAGAACATAGAAAAGTACTTCCTACAATTACATTTTGAATTGCCCAGGATTTTAAATAAAAAAGTGAGACATGTAATTAAATTTATGAAAAAGGAAAAAGCTCCAGTAATGGTGGAATTCTAATCAATATACTAAAAGAAGCAGGAAAAGAAATAGAATTTTTTTTGGCAAAGGTATATACCAAATGTCTAAATGACAAAAATGTACCAGATGTTTGGAAAAAATAAGGTGATAAAGAAGATATTAGAAATTACAGACATATCAGACTTTTATCAATTCTATACAAAACATTTTATCAATATAATTACAACTTGCCTAAAGCTTTGGATTTTAGCCATCCAAAAGAACAAGCTAAATTTAAAGTGTTTTTAATACAGTGAATGATACCCAAGTATTGAGGAAAGTTATAGAAGAACAAATGAATATGAATTGTTATTATGCTTTGGATTTGTAGATTATAAAAAGGCATTTGATTCTATAAGTATTTCTTCAATGATTAAAGCACTGGATTATTAAGATATAGACTCAGGATATCACATTCTGAAGAATATTTATAAAAATGCAACAGAAGCAATTAGATTACATGATAATACTAAAAAGATTAACATTGATAAAAGTATATGATAAGGTGACTCCATATCTCCAAAATGTGTTATCACAATTTTGCAAGAAATATTTTGTGGATTAAAATGGGAAGCTAAAGCAGTAAAAGTAAATGGAGATCATTTACATTACTTAGATTTTGCAGGTGGTATACTTGTTTTTGAAAATAATGCTATATAGCTTCAGTAAATGTTGCAAGAATTATCAGATGAAAGTAAGAAAGTAGGATTAAAGTTAAACATTAAAAAAACTACAGTAATGTTCAATGGATTTTCTCAAAAGAAGAAAATAAAGATTGATATCGATCAGTTAGCAATGACAAATATCTTGATCTTATTATTATAACAGAGGAAAATATAATGGATGACATTAATTATAGACTCAAACTTAGTTGGAGTGCTTTTGGTAGGAATAACATAATATGAAAAGGAAACATGCTATGTGTTTGAAAAGGAAGATTTTTAAATAAATGGGTTTTATCAGTTCTTACTTACATATGTGATATTTGGACACTTAACATAAAAACAATGCAAAGGCTTCAGCCCACTCAATGGAGTATGGAGAGATCCATATTAGGAGTAACAAGAAGTGGTTGAAAATGAAATACATGGATGAGAGACCAAACAGGTGTTACTAACATTATTGAAAGAATTAAAAGGCTAAAGTGGAGTTGGACAAGACATATTGATAAAAGTGATGATAATAGATGGAAAGTTGAAATCTTAAACTGGATTTCAAGAGATTATTAAAGTCATAGAAGGAGACCACATCTAGGTTGGGTGGATGAAATAAAAAGTGTACTGGGGTGATGTGGAAAAGAAAGACTAGATATCGAAAAAAGATGGATTGAGCTTGGAGAGATTTTTATCCTGCAGTGGTTGATAATGGTTGAAAATGATGATGATCATGGTTTAAACATTGATTGGAATTTATGAGAATGCTTTTGTGCATTCAATTTTTTTAGTAGATAATTGTTTTATATGATCATATTTGCTTATTAGAAGGTCTAATAATTACCTTGTTCTGTGATGTGCTTCAACTCTGGTATATTTAACTTTGGTTATATATTATGGACATTATATAAAATAAAAATTTGAAGTTTTTCATAATTATTATCAAAGAGATTTATAACCATGAGTTATGAGATGAATTTAGTATAAAGAGAGTTTATGAAATATTGATAAAAAAAAAACATTTCCAAAAGATATCCAAAACCTAAAAATATATGCATATACATAATGATTAAAAGGGTATGTGTGATGTATCCACAACATATTATTGGTACAGTAGAATAAATAGACCATAGGGAATGAATAACTGTAGCACTCAATATAGTATAATTAGACCTTTAGAGTGAGTTTATCTAAAGGGATATCTTAAAAACTTATACTCACCTCAAAATTAATTATCAAAGAAATTAAAAATTCAATATGCCTTAGGGAAATTTTGTAAACTAGAATAGACCATACTGAACTATCAATAAATGTAAAAAAAAAATATGTATATAATAAATGTACTATTATGGTTTAAAATTAACATCCTATTGTATATTATCTAGAAATAGCTTTATTTAATATGCAACTATATAATGATAATTGAGAAAATAGGAAGTAGTTCTGACAAATACTATTATTGTACTGATTTATAGAATACATTGTGAACACATAAAACTGAAGGGCATATTTTACGAAGAATAGCATCTAAATGATCTTCCAAGATTTGGGAGAACCTTTTGGCATTCCACTAAACCAAATAATTAATGAAGAAATAATAAATTAATCTTTTCTTGTATCTTTCCTCCAGTTTTTTTTATCAAGAACTTTATTACATGTTTTAAATTTAGTTATACAAAACAATGAGTAATCAATGGCATTAGTGCTTAGGTGAATAGGGTTCCTATTTACACATTAATCATGATCATTTTAAATGGTGCAAGCATGAGTCCTCATCGGTTCTCTAACACATGTTAATCAGGTCCCATATTGTTCTGTAGGTAAGCTGCAGTGCAATTCACTCATCTCTGTCCCTCATTGTCCTTAGTTTGTGTATAAGAGTTCACAGAGGGTCAGTTACAGATGGATTGTACAGCATTTTGTGATGGACAAACCAGTAATTATATGCCAAAAAGGTGCCATTCCTCATCACAGCAAATTCACCATCTGCAATGCCAGCCATAAGTGTGTAGATTAAAGATTGTTTAGAATTGTATATACTGATTGGATCATGCTTCTACATTCTTGCAAGACTAGACATTGGTTGAAGATGTGAGTAAATTATCCATCCTCCCTGTGACAATGGGCAGGCCAGGTCCAGTGGATTTAGAATCCCCTGTGGGCTACAAGAAAATAGCACATGGGAAGGGCATTTAGATTGAGCTTGACAAGAGAGAACTTCGGTTCTAGATTCCAGCACTTTGAATTTTTTATTAAACAATGATTAGTAATGTTGAGATTTGTCAGACTGGGAGAGGTAGGATTGTTAATGAGCTGGTAAGCCTCCCATACTTGATCTTAATGGAGTTTGATTGAAGTGGGAGAGGAGTTATTTTGGAAGTGTCTGCAACTATTACAGCTAGACAGCTTTTATCCAGAGAGAGAGAGAGTGGAGTGTTAGTGAGGTTGATCAGGATAAATGGTGATGCATGCTGGAAAAATAATCCTAACTTGCATATTAGGTTGTAGGAATGCTGAAACTAAAGAGAAGGCAACAAGTGAAGTGATAGCCCATTCCATTTGGAGTGCCTCCATGTGTTTTGAAGACTAATGGCGATGATCCTGCCCTTTCACAATAGCTGCATAAACAGGGAGTTTATATTGCCAATGATTTTAGGCATGAAATAAGCTGTCTTGGGGAAAACCAGCATATTCATTAGGGAGGTTTTAGCATATAATGAAGTATATATCATTGATAGAGAATTGGGTGATCTTGCTTATGGAATCCTAAACAGCTTTTCTCATAGCGAAAAGGGAGAGACTGAGCAGTAGCCTGAGGAATTTCTGAGGCTTTTCAGAAAATGGTGAAGATATGGGCTTCCCCAAGACCAGTCTCATGTGGCAGATTTATTTAAAATTAAATGAGAGCCCTGACTCCAAAGGAAAGCATGTCATAATTTCAAATAATTTGGGGATAAATTTCTGAGATGGCAGTAAGTGTGTGATATTTTTATTAATACCAGGGATATACAATCCAGGAATGATCTGTTCAATTATCTTCAAGAATGGATTAATGTAAATAATGAAAATCAGGTCCTTAGAGGGGAGCCCTGTGGGATAGATTTAGTTGTCTTGAATAAATGGGAAATTTTGTCATTTAGAGAGATGGTAATTTCTCAGTTGTTGGGTAGGTTTGCTATTATCTTAACTATACCCATAGATATTTCAAATTTATCAAGAAGATGGATGAGCTGGGTGATATTAACTGCATCAAAAGCCCCAGTAATGTCCAGTTGCACAACCTTGGATTTTGATCTTCTGTTGACCCTGGTATGGTTCACAATGATCTTAAAGAAACTCACTGCCTCTGCTGTGGATGATCCCTTCTTGGTTAACTGGGACTGAGAGATGTTACTTTGAAGATTAAGGGTATCATAGAGACGGGTCTCAAATTCTCCAATGACAATGGAAAAAATGGATTTCTTGAGAAATGTGACCATTTCAATAGAATAAAGATCCTCGATTTCAAGGGGTCTGGTGGAGAGAAGGCCTATCATTTGGTGTATAATAAGGATTGTGAACCAATCAAGGTAATGAAGGATAAATTTGGGAATAGCATGGAGAACTGGTGTGTTCACTTTGGAGTTGATGCAAATTTTGCTTTTATGTCAATTTCAGTTATGTCATGATCTGACGTGAGCAGATCATAAATGTTAGCTTGAGGAGATTGATGTGAAGCATCAGTAAGCTTCTCCTTATAGTGGATAAGAATGTGGTTGATCATACTGCTACCTGTGAAAGTGTTATATCCAATTTTAATAGCTGATGGTGTATTTGATTTACCAAGCACCCATCTAATGTATTATTTGGAGAAGTTATGGAGCTTACTTAGATATAATTAGACTTCTTGATAGCCAAATAATCCATTATAATCTGGTGGACATCTACATATTGTTACCTTAGACTGATAATTACGTCCACTGAAGCCGATGTTGCTGGCATGTTTAGCAAAGTGTCACTGATTGATTCTATCTTCTGCAACAGGGCTATCAGACATTTATTTCTCTGGGTGTCAAAGGCTATTAATGAATTTAGGATGTTTGTGTAGGCAGACCATGTCATATTTCTTCTAGTTTCATTTCAGTCTCACATTCTAATTGTTACTATATATATATATATATATATATATATTCTCACTAAATTGAATATGTAAACATAATCAACTTAATAGACAACTATATATTTTAATCATATATTTATTTTCATCTAATCAACTTTCATTCAAAATTGAACCTTGTCAAGATGTTACATTAATTCAATATGTCATGTGATTTATATAACATCTTAGCACTCCCTCTATTTACCAACCTCAACCCTAAGAAATTGGAAAGTATAATACCATTACTTAGGAATTTTTATTTAATGCCCATTGAGCCTTGTACTAAATTCATACATTTCTCTTGGTTTTCTTATATAAAACAATGACACACCTTCCTTTATAATTTCTACAATATTTTATCACTTCAATACTTTCTTCACATTTCATAATATGCCCAGTTTCTAAAAATGCTCTGCCATGCTCCTTACCCTTTTCTATCTTACTTTTCACTAACTGATCTCTCTCTCTCTCTCTCTCTCTATATATATATATATATATATATATATATATATATATATATAATTACAACCATTAAATGTCTGTATTTTTAAATTATATAATAATAATTCAAACAAATATATTTAACACAGTATTCAAAATTAAATAATATATTCTTTACCAGAAGTACTTTCAATTGTTTCACTGACAATCTTTATCAACTGTTAATACAAACGTACAAAAAATAAAAACTTGCATTACCCGTCATTCAATCTATTCAAATTTCCCACAATTCTGTTGTCTTTATATTTAAATTTAATAATAGAGATATAAAAATTATTCAAATTGAAAGGTGTAGTGAAAAACGTAAAATTAAAGAGGCAATGATGATATCTAGGAATAGAGGTGGTTTAATGAATAAACAATCGGCTAATATAAAGACAACAGAATTGTGGGAAATTTGAATAGATTTAATGATGGGTAATGCAAGTTTTTATTTTTTGTACGTTTGTATTAACAGTTGATAAAGATTGTCAGTGAAACAATTGAAAGTACTTCTGGTAAAGAATATATTATTTAATTTTGAATACTGTGTTAAATATATTTGTTTGAATTATTATATATATATATATATATATATATATATATATATAATAAAGGTAACTGATATATATATATAATGTGACCTTCTGGTTTGGCACTAGAAATAGTCATTGTAGTAGTGTGGTAGTATATTAGTAATATCTGATATAATCCTCTTTAAAAAAAAAAAAAAATGAAATAATGTGAAATTTAAAAAAAAAATTTTTTTATTTTGACTTAAAACTGTAATCAATAGTAAGTGTAGGTATAATTAAAAGATTTCTTAATTGTTTGGTATCTTGTTTTGGGGTATAATCAGTAATAGAATAGGGGGGTGGCTTGTTATATGTAGAGTCAGTACAGTTTAGGTTGTTGCTTACTTGTTTTATTTGCTCATAAAGCAGTACTCAGTTTTGTTAGAATGATTTTCTAGTCCATTTGTTTTGTACATTTTAAATTTATAGCATAAACAGTAAAACATGTTTCACTCATCATCATTCACATTGTCATTTCAGTCAGTATAGTGTAATACCTATAGCATATTACTACTAAATATTCATGCATTATCCAACTTCATTTTTCATTCATATGTTTCATTAAACCATTAAGTATCCCACATTACATTCAAATATTTAATTATATCAATAATAGTATTAAAAATCTAGCTTAATTACATTTTAAATAAATCAATAAATTATGGATTGGTGAATTATATAATGACAAGTACTGTAAAATATTTTATTTATTCAAACAATTGTCATTAATTTAATTCTACTGCTTTAAAACATACTTAATTATTAGTTCAATATTTGTTTTTTCATTTATTTAAAAGACGAAATAATTTTTTTTTTCATCTCTATTTTTTTTTTTTTTTTACTGTCTAAAGTTTTCGCATATTTAAGTAGGTTTGCAAGGGGGAGGAGCAATTGACAATCTTTTTCTGATGATGTTAACATTATCGTAAACAATTGGAAGAGAACAATATGATGTAATGATTATTAAAAAAGTTTATAAAAGGAATACTTATTACTTTTAAGTAGGCAGTCTATTTTTATTTCTTCAGTCAGTCAGTCAATTATTAAAACTTTTACGAGGGCAGTTATAACTAACCAAAGACAGCTATAACTAATTTATTTAGCAAAGTTTAATAGTGAAATTATTTTTCCTCTTCCAGAGTTCAAGTTAAAAATTTAAGTATATTATTTGTTTGTGAAATGTGTCCTTAAAAACCACTAAAAGATATGTCAATTTGCTCCCAGCTGATTATTCAAATTGTCCCAACGTTATGCTAAAGTAAGTACGCGTAAGGGTTATATTCTATTATTCAAGATAAATTATTATTTAAGAAATGGGAATGCTTAATAGGACTGTTAAATTGTTTTATTTAAATTTAAAATTAACAGGGAAGGATAAAAGAATATTTGTTTATTTTATAACAATTAAGTTTTTAAGCTTTAATTATACTATGTAGGGAACAACAGCTACATACTTAATTTATGTGGGGAAAAAATGTGAACTGTCATTGAATGTTCTCAGAACTTTAATGTACAAATTTCATGCTAAATATAAAAGAAAACAAAATTTAAAATATATACAAGGAATATGTAATTTTATTGTCATATATATTAGAATAGCAGTGGCATAATTACTTATATTTTTACCTTTGGAAAAGAAAAATATAAGATTAAATATGTCATTAAATGTACTTTAATAATTATTTGTTCTTCTAGACTAGTAGGAGGAATGAAATTATAAATGGATAAAGTTATGTGACATTGCTGTATTAATATTACCAATGAGTTTATCTAAATAAATATTATTAATTGAATAACTATGTATATTTCTGAATGGCTTTATGATTGTGAAATCAAATGTGAAATATATCCTAGGAATAAAATACAAACTTCTATTTTACTTGCATTATGAAATATATTGTTTAATTAAAGAAATTCATTATTTACAACGTCAATAGCAATTCATTAGTTGATAACTAAAAACATTGAATATGCTCATATGGATTCAACAAAGAACAATATTGTGTCGTTTTCTCCTGCAGGAATTGTTCCGTTCTGTGTTAATATTCGTCTTGTGCAGTATAATTATTTTCCTTATCTATTTGAAAACATGACAAGGAAAGTCATGTAAAAACTTTATAAACTTTCATTTCATTTCGTTTGAAAAGAAAAAAGAAGAGAACTTTATTTTATGTAATGGTATTTTAGATAGATAGTATTAGTTAAGGAATGTTTTATTATTTTAAATATGTTTATTATATGTATTATTATTATTATTATTATTATTATTATTATTATTATTATTATTATTATTATTATTATTATTATTATTATTATTATTATTATTATTATTATTATTATTATTATTATTATTATTATTATTATTATTATTATTATTATTATTATTATTATTATATTTCCCTTCAAGAACGTCTCAAATGGCATAATATAAAAATACATTATGCTGGTAATTTTATTTTTATTATTGTTATTATTTTAATAAGGTAAGTTTGGTCATGCTTGTGTTAATAATCCATGCACAAAATAAAACCAATGGAAGAGTCCATTTATCATTCCAAATGGGTGAATAATTATTTTTAAAAAAAGAGTTCATTATATCAAATCTTACCGAATATATTTCTTCTTATAAATTAGAAAATAATTATTTTCAATAGTTATTTTATCTATAACATACAATTTTATTATTTATTTAGGTTCAATTTAACTACAGATTTGTGCCAATATTAATGCATTATATTATAAAAAAGTTATTCGTCTTGCTTTGTCCATAGTAATTAGTATTTTATTCTCCAACCGTTCTTTGAACATTACCAGGTCCTAAATATTGTCAGATATGAGATATTTATTCTTTATTAATTCTAGCAGTAATAATTAATATTTTAACAATAATTCTTTGCTTACTGCGATTTTAAATGGTCTGTATATCATATGCTTATACATGTGTGTGTCTATTATTAAACTTATTTATAATTATATGTAATTGCCAGTAAAAATGATTTTAAATCAATCGGATTTGGAAGGAAAAGGGGATCAATCATTTAAAGAATTAGAAAGTTGCTTAAGAGAGAATTATTATTTCTTTGTTATGCCTGTATGAAAAGTATTTTGTGGCTATATGCTATAAAATTTACAATGTTTATAATATTTTATGGGATTGAGTTAGTATGTTTGTTAGTTGAATATTTAATACGGGTAGTTGCCCAGTGTATTGTAGTGTATAGGATTGAGTAATCCTTTATTTTCCATGTATTGGAGTATTTTGATAGGAGTGGACTGAGTCCTCCTTTTATATTTGATATATTGAATTAAATGTGTATGAAGCTAGAGATATTATCTTCCTAATTTTTATTTGGTGATGTATTATTCCACCAGTTGTTTAGTCTTAAAGATAGACTTGGAAGTTATTGTGGTATTTACCTGTTTGAAGTATAAAAATCTTTTATCCCATGTGTGTATTGGATGTTTTCCAACTTATTCTATAGCCTAGTGTTTGATGGTTTATGATAAAAAAGAAGAATAAAAGGAAAGTATAGTGTCTTATAAAACAGCTATATTATAGTTGATAAATAAAGATTGATTGATCTTCACTTCCAACCGTATTATGATTATATTGAAATATCATAAGCAAACCGATTAGATTGATTAACATTATTTATTTATTTTCTTTGACACACAGTATAATACAGATTCATGCACAAATTGTCAATTTTGATATAAAAAAATTCATTATTAATGTAGAACTTTACTTATCATGTTAAAATATTTTGTAGTAATCATTTAAGTTTCATCTCATTGATTTTATCATTTAATCATAATTTGCATAAATAATTAAGCAAAGATAGGATATGGTTAATGAATACAAGGATTTACTTTATTTTGGCAAAGCAGAACCTAATTATCCAATAGAATACTTTACTTCAAAACTACAAAGAAAAATATATTTAATTAATAGAAGTATTTATTTTCTTTGGTAAGATAGTTTAATATTATTCTTAGTTTAAATCCCCTTATTTTAATTTTATTTAAGATAATTTTAAAGTAACAATGTAAAATCTTAATTTGTTCAGTAATTAGAATATTAATTTATATTGTTGTTATAAAAATTTTAGTAATAAATGAGTGATATTCAGCAAAAGGCTGAATAAAGGATACTTTAGTAATCATTTACTAAAAGTGTAAGGTCATATTTATTTTTTATTTTTTTTTATTTTTGTATAAGTCTATCAGAAATCACTGATAGATAAAGAGACATTTCTTTATGGTAAATAATAGGGACTTATTTAGTTCATTTAATGTTTCAAATAAAAGTTTACCAATTTATCAAAATGTTCTGATGAAAATATATAGTAGATGTAAAAGTTAATGAATCATGTTGTATTATATCTTCTTGTATAACCTGTATTCAATAATATTAAATCCCTTTGGAATTTGTGTTAATAACAATAAAAGAAAAGTAGATGTTGATTTAACTATTTTCTATTTGATTAATAAATATTTTGTTATCTAAATTTGTATTTGCAGTTTCTTCTATAACATTCATTCGTGTTTCACGCTTCCACACATGCTTATACATTTATTTTATTTAATGTAACATAATTGTATTTTATTTAATTATAATAAATCTCTAGATATGATGATATTGATTTCCTTGATTCAAACACTATATGAGATGCCAATTACCTACTGATCATTTTTAAAAGGGTTTTGTTATTTAATTTTTGGTTAGATGATGAATTGAAATCAAAACATGCCCGATTTCTTTCATTATCTAACTGCAAGTATCTAATTAGGGTATTGTTTGGTTTATAATATTATTTTCATAGTGTTAAATAATAATTTGAGGTATAGAAATGTTAGATCAAGCCATACTATAAGTTAATTCCCTGAGATCTTCAATATATAATTTAGATTAGATAATAAATTCATTTAGCCAGATTAGATTAGTGACTAGTTAAAATTTAGTAATGATAAGTTTAATTTGAGTTTAGATCTAGTGAATTATACATTACAATTTCTAAAATATTATTTTTTATTTTATTTTAGTTATTAGTTTAATTGTATAATATGGTAGAGGTTGTTCAATGCATATGGATGATGGGAGGAGGTGAAATATAAAGTATAATTAGTTAATTTTAGCTGGTAGAATTTTACCAATTTAATTTTGTCTAGCATAGAACTTAATAGATGTTTATTCCTATTAGTAATAATATTTTCTCCCACATCTAATGTACATTGTACACCTCATACACCTCTGTATTCCTCAACTGAGTTAGTTTTAGGTGAAAGCTTTAATTAAGAGCCTCATGAATAGATTTAGGTAAAGTTAAATAAATATTTTATTCTATGATATATAGAATTGGCGCCCCCAGGTAACTGTTAGTGTTGGTGATAGGTGTGAGGGGTTACAATATACTGAAACAGTAAGGTCTGCTTTGCAGATCTTCATTTCACCTTTTCTCACCTTATTCCTACCCTCATACTTTAGTTTGAACCCCAATCTATCATAGTGTGTCTGCAATACGCTTATATACTGAAAATCCTGCCTAATTTTAAACCACGAGTACAATGCTCATATTATATATATAACTCATTCCCAAATAAATAAAAGATTATAGATTATGTATATGTTCACATAATTTTGATTTATTAAAAAGTAGGTTATATAAGTCGTAATTGCGCACACACTATGATATGCATTTTAAAACATATCAAAATTATAAATTGTTAAAGTTATTTTGTTTGAATCTATTTACAAATATATATTACCGTCGTAATATATTTTGATTTAAAATAAAATTCATTTAGTAAATATTCGTTTAGTAAATAGATTCAAATATTGCAATTTAAAAGTAAAATAATTTTCGTTTAATTTAATAAAAGTCATTCCAAATATTTCTGTTAAAATAAATGAGGGACAATAGTTTAATTAGTTAATGTTATATAAGTTTATCTAAAAACAGCAGATGTCCACTTAAGGTTTTCTTTAATTAGTAAAAGTAATTTTTAATTAAATCTAGTTTGTAATTCGAATGTCGACAGGGAAATTAACAAAAGAAATTAATTAATGTTGAATTCCTTTAGACATTCGGATAGATTTAATTACAGCTGATAAGTCCGATATATTTTTGTAATGCTCCAGGGCAGTTCTATTGTTAATTTCTACTATAAAAAGGAGGGTTTTCTTTTGTTCTCCATTCTAATGTTTCTAAGAGAAATCATTCTGAGGTCTAATGTTTCTAACCAAAATTATTGTAGTAATTTGTAAATCTTGACATGACGGAGTAGAGCGCAAGAAGGCTATTTCTCTCCGGAATGGTCATATGCTGCCGTAGACCATCGGAAGTTATCACACAAGGAACCCCGGAACTGCTGCTGCTGCCAAAAATATGAACATTTCCAGATTTTGCTGTTAAATTATATAAAAACCTGCCGACCATCAATCTACCTAAAAATGCTTCTCCAGAGGTAACCCTAAATTAACCCAAGAGCTCTTGTGATAACTAACATGCTATAGCTATTTTAAATTGTTTTCTTATATTTCACATAACTTCATTATGTATTTCTTTAACATGTTTAAATATAATCAACATTTTGCTCTCTATCCTTGGGTTAATATTTTCTATTGATTAAGCTTTCTGTTATTTTATTATGATAATGTGTCAGAATCGTCTTTGACCGAGTGAATTATTCCTTTTGTTGAAAATAAGATGCCGCTATGAAGGCATATTTTAAATTTCTAAATAATTTTCCAATTTTATTATCTTGCAAATCACTCGTTCGAGGGCGATTCTTTTCTTTAATATATAATATAATCACATAGTTTAAAATCTACATGTTATTGATTTTAATCTAATATGAGAGTATGTGCGAGGTCAATGATTAAATGTGTCCCCTAATGCATGATTGCGTATATAAATCTATACTTACTTTTCAAACCCGCAAGCATGCATTTTCCTATTTTAATTACCATGTTCTACTTTAATTACAAAGTTCATCATTGACGTCGAGAATGTGCGGACCCTTTTAAATGAATTTCTGGGAATTTGATTGGGCATTTCTCTTAATCCAAGTAAAACCCATTCAGTATGTTTTATATACACTAGTCTCGTATTGCTGGTAAATGAATTGGTTGTTGAGACCGCTTTGTTTTACTTTTCCAAGGATTCTTTACACGGCCAAGTCCGTTCTCTTCGCTTATTGCAGTTTCCAGGCAGAGTGTGTCCACAAATGACACACCTGGGAATTAAACGCAATCGTCACACAGTCGCTAAGTTTCGGCTGTTCATAAAATACTTTCCTATGGGTTAGCGGCGAGATGCCCTCCGTAATCATTCCGGATATTCAATATTGTTTTATTTTATATTTATTTTACAAAGCATCCATGACTTAAACGTGTCACACCCTCCAACTTTAATAAATTCATTATCAGCAATACTGACCTCCCAATGTAACTTTATTATTATTATTATCGAATAAATGCTTTGATCACATTCCCACTTTGTTGCTTAGTAAGCTTTTGTCCATGCTATTCTCGAAATCAATAAATATTTTAGAACACTTAATTTTCAAATATTTTCTTAAACTTGTATAATTGCTCAAAGCACCTCGCACATGTTCCTATCTCATCAAGCACATTATCGTAATGCTATTAGCCCGAGGAATAGAATATATCACTTTGCTTTAAAACCTTTTTGTCATTTATTGGAATATAATGCCCACAATTATTTAATACGCGTCCCTGTCTCATATAAGCAGACAGTGGCATTATATATATAATTTATATAAATAAATTTTGTGAAATTATTTAAAACTAAATTTGATCTCTTATTTTATTTGATTCCTATCACTGTCTCGGTCTATATATATATTTTCTGCATTTCTTTTGTAAATCCATAGACGTTAATTAGCCACCCAAACTTCTTTTAGTATAGAGTCTTTTGTTTCTCCCTGACCACCAGGCACCGGTCAAAGGTTATACTAGTAGTGGCATCAGATGCGTTATCATGTAGATGGCGCTGTGAAATTTGGACTTTAGATTCGAACTTAGTATATCTAGAAGGCAACCCCTCCTAGAATGTTCAGTTTCATGTCTGGGGTTTGAATTCTGCAGTGTGTTAGCGAGATAGACGATTCTGACTGTTACATAGTATTTTTTTTTCCGGGTCCATGGCTTGCCCAAACGTGGAGCCTCGATTATTTAAACACCCACATCCCTGTAGATCTTAATTATATAAACACCCACATCCCTGTAGCTTAATTTTAGCATTTTGTTTCGTATTTAATCACTCAAATCCTTTGTTTTGATATATATATAATATTTTTCAAACTCTATATTATCTATATTGTTTATTTGTGTGTATATTTCATATATTTTGTTTGACTCAGGCATTCAATTACTTATTCTATATAATCAGAACTTGTCCAAACTTGCTATAGTGCGATACGAGCCATCTGTATTTATCTGTATTTATTGTTTCACTTAAGTCATGCTATATATGCATGGCGTGAATTACTTAAATATTGTCCCAAGTGAATATTGTGACAATCTATGAATATTTCAAATATTGTATTTTTCTATCAAAATAAAGTTTTATCGGCTCAACGTGCAAGATAGCATAATAATAATTTTGTACGGTAATGACCTAGATATGTAATAGGCTATCGTATGGAATTGAGAAAAAAAATTTAATCATAAATAAAATGTTGTAATCAATAAAAAAAATGTGAATGTTTTAACGAGTGCCCGTAGTTAAATGGAATAGTTATTAAAATTAATTTTGGGAAGCTAACAGTCTATGGATCCTTTTAACTGGTGACATGGCGCCCAAGGGTAATTTCACTAAACGGAGTTACTTCTAAAATAAATTTTGTCACCAGGCTAAATTCTTTTATATGTAATTTGTTTTTTTCAACGTGTGTAAATTTTTCTTAGACCAAATAATGAGACGTGAATCGGATCAATAATTATGTAAATAAAAATATATGTATGCTAATCTTAAATAAGAAGGAACGAAATAAGTATACCCGGATCTAGCGAATGTTAACATATATAAATAAAAATTGCTTGAGTTTAAAAATATATATGTTAGCGAAATATTTTGACAGATAGAATTTAAGAGATTTTTTTTATGTACGGGCAGTAGAATATATGTATGTTGGCAGCAGATTTAAACAAGAAATTTTTGCAGTAGTAAAAGGGTAGTAGTTGGGGTTTTTAGTGATAAACATAAAAGCAGTAATTAGGCCAACAGAACCGAGAGGGAGATAGCCTATTAGCCATTAATAAAATTTGAAATCAAACGTAATAATCGCAGAGAGTCAAACAAGGAAAATATAATAATAGTATTTTTTTAACTGTATTAGTTTTAGTAAGTTCAACGTAAAACAGTTTAAAAGTTTTCTTTATCAGTGCTATACATTGTGTTTTAAAAGTACACCAATTCGTTCAAAAAAAAAATTTTTTTTGTTCAGGATAATATAGTTAGCAGTAAAATAAAATAAAAGTCATCATCATCATCGATCACGATAACATCCAAGGCCATGGAAAATACGGATACTAATGAGGTCCATTTCCGGACTATTATAGAATTGTTTAAGCAAGGTGAAGAAAGAGTGAAAAGATGGGAAGAAGAAAGCCGAAGGAGAGGTGAGGAACTTAGAGCGCTGTACAGACTCCTCCCTGGATGGCAAGATATGGCAGATAAACTCCTGAACCAGAAAGTTGAGACAAATGATTCCGCAAAGAAGACTGATACACCAGACCTGGGACCTCGAACTCAGCCAACCAAGCTCAACACTAAAATATTTCATGAAGTTAAAGAATGTCCCAAACTTTCTTTGGAAAGAGTACTTCCATTAAATGATATCCGAGACTTAGGAGATCAAACCCAGCTAACCAAGCTCAATATTAAAATGTTTCATGAAGTTAAAAAATGTCCCAAACTTTATTTGGAAAGAGTACTTCCAGCAAATGATATCCGAGACTTAGGACATCCAACCCAGCTAACCAAGCTTATCAATATTAAAATATTTCATGAAGTAAAAAAATGTCCCAAACTATATTTAGACAGGATATTCCCAGCAAATGATATACGAGACCTAGGGATTCAAACCCAGCTAACCATGCTTACCACCCAACATCAAAGTACTTAAAGAAAACCAGGAAAATATCCCACCTGATATAGCAAGAATATATCAAATAAAGGAAATAGTGAAAACAATGATGGCACTGGATTTCACTCCCTGGGCTAAAGAACCGCCAGACAAGGTAACGAGGCCTGATAATCTGAGACTGCAATTATTAAAATATAAAGGCAGTTATTACCCACCAGACCCAGGATTATAGTAGTTTTTTAAAACAACAACAACAAAAAAAATGGACACGTCACAGGATAAATGAGAAAGGAGATCGGATATAAACAATGTTAAACTATTAGATTTGTTAAATAAAATTTTGTTGAAGGGGGGAGATAATAGAAAATGTTCGCTAGATGGTAGATTTATTAATATGATCCGGGTATATAATTCAGTTTCGTTTCTTCATTATATTTATATCCTGTACATTATGGGTTATCTTGTAAATTTTTTTTATGCAGGCTTCATAGGTGGACACCTGTTGTAAGATCTTTTTTTTTAACAATTTTTTTTTGTTCCATCACTAAGGGAATGTGAAACAGTAAGGTCTGCTTTGCAGATCTTCGTTTCACCTTTTCTCACCTATTTCCTACCCTCATACCTTAGTTTGAACCCCAATCTATCGTAGTGTGTCTGCAATACGCTTATATACCGAAAATCCCACCTAATTTTAAACCACGAGTACAATGCTCATATTATATATATAACTCATTCCCAAATAAATAAAAGATTATAGATTATGTATATGTTCACATAATTTTGATTTATTAAAAAGTAGGTTATATAGGTCATAATTGCACACACACTATGATATGCATTTTAAAACATATCAAAATTATAAATTGTTAAAGTTATTTTGTTTGAATCTATTTACAAATATATATTACCATCGTAATATATTTTGATTTAAAATAAAATTCATTTAGTAAATATTCGTTTAGTAAATAGATTCAAATATTGCAATTTAAAAGTAAAATAATTTTCGTTTAATTTAATAAAAGTCATTCCAAATATTTCTGTTAAAATAAATGAGGGACAATAGTTTAATTAGTTAATGTTATATAAGTTTATCTAAAAACAGCAGATGTCCACTTAAGGTTTTCTTTAATTAGTAAAAGTAATTTTTAATTAAATCTAGTTTGTAATTCGAATGTCGACAGGGAAATTAACAAAAGAAATTAATTAATGTTGAATTCCTTTAGACATTCGGATAGATTTAATTACAGCTGATAAGTCCGATATATTTTTGTAATGCTCCAGGGCAGTTCTATTGTTAATTTCTACTATAAAAAGGAGGGTTTTCTTTTGTTCTCCATTCTAATGTTTCTAAGAGAAATCATTCTGAGGTCTAATGTTTCTAACCAAAATTATTGTAGTAATTTGTAAATCTTGACATGATGGAGTAGAGCGCAAGAAGGCTATTTCTCTCCGGAATGGTCATATGCTGCCATAGACCATCGGAAGTTATCACACAAGGAACCCCGGAACTGCTGCTGCTGCCAAAAATATGAACATTTCCAGATTTTGCTGTTAAATTATATAAAAACCTGCCGACCATCAATCTACCTAAAAATGCTTCTCCAGAGGTAACCCTAAATTAACCCAAGAGCTCTTGTGATAACTAACATGCTATAGCTATTTTAAATTGTTTTCTTATATTTCACATAACGTCATTATGTATTTCTTTAACGTGTTTAAATATACTCAACATTTTGCTCTCTATCCTTGGGTTAATATTTTCTATTTATTAAGCTTTCTGTTATTTTATTATGATAATGTGTCAGAATCGTCTTTGACCGAGTGAATTATTCCCTTTGTTGAAAATAAGACGCCGCTATGAAGGCATATTTTAAATTTCTAAATAATTTTCCAATTTTATTATCTTGCAAATCACTCATTCGAGGGCGATTCTTTTCTTTAATATATAATATAATCACATAGTTTAAAATCTACATGTTATTGATTTTAATCTAATATGAGAGTATGTGCGAGGTCAATGATTAAATGTGTCCCCTAATGCATGATTGCGTATATAAATCTATACTTACTTTTCAAACCCGCAAGCATGCATTTTCCTATTTTAATTACCGTGTTCTACTTTAATTACAAAGTTCATCATTGACGTCGAGAATGTGCGGACCCTTTTAAATGAATTTCTGGGAATTTGATTGGGCATTTCTCTTAATCCAAGTAAAACCCATTCAGTATGTTTTATATACACTAGTCTCGTATTGCTGGTAAATGAATTGGTTGTTGAGACCGCTTTGTTTTACTTTTCCAAGGATTCTTTACACGGCCAAGTCCATTCTCTTCGCTTATTGCAGTTTCCAGGCAGAGTGTGTCCATAAATGACACACCTGGGAATTAAACGCAATCGTCACCCAGTCGCTAAGTTTCGGCTGTTCATAAAATACTTTCCTACGGGTTAGCGGCGAGATGCCCTCCGTAATCATTCCGGATATTCAATATTGTTTTATTTTATATTTATTTTACAAAGCATCCGTGACTTAAACGTGTCACACCCTCCAACTTTAATAAATTCATTATCAGCAATACTGACCTCCCAATGTAACTTTATTATTATTATTATTATCGAATAAATGCTTTGATCACATTCCCACTTTGTTGCTTAGTAAGCTTTTGTCCATGCTATTCTCGAAATCAATAAATATTTTATAACACTTAATTTTCAAATATTTTCTTAAACTTGTATAATTGCTCAAAGCACCTCGCACATGTTCCTATCTCATCAAGCACATTATCGTAATGCTATTAGCCCGAGGAATAGAATATATCACTTTGCTTTAAAACCTTTTTGTCATTTATTGGAATATAATGCCAACAATTATTTAATACGCGTCCCTGTCTCATATAAGCAGACAGTGGCATTATATATATATTTTATATAAATAAATTTTGTGAAATTATTTAAAACTAAATTTGATCTCTTATTTTATTTGATTCCTATCACTGTCTCGGTCTATATATATATTTTCTGCATTTCTTTTGTAAATCCATAGATGTTAATTAGCCACCCAAACTTCTTTTAGTATAGAGTCTTTTGTTTCTCCCTGACCACCAGGCACCGGTCAAAGGTTATACTAGTAGTGGCATCAGATGCGTTATCACGTAGATGGCGCTGTGAAATTTGGACTTTAGATTCGAACTTAGTATATCTAGAAGGCAACCCCTCCTAGAATGTTCAGTTTCATGTCTGGGGTTTGAATTCTGCAGGGTGTTAGCGAGATAGACGATTCTGACTGTTACAATATATATATATATATATAGGTGGTTACTGGTTGGAATTTAATTACATCATTATCCCAGATTAGCTTTAGGCACTATTTCGCTTATTATTTCTAAATAATGCATGGGCAATTTAAAAGTATTGCAGTTTGTAATGTTAATTGACTATTTATTAGTCTGCATTACAGTGACATGTTTATTTCATGTTTAAAGAGGTTTATTTAAACTTCATTGTATCAATATTTCATATTCTGTAGTCAAGTTGCAAGCTTTAAGTGTCCATATATATTCAATGGACCATTAGTAAGAATGGATTTCCATTCTTGCTATTAAAAGGTGTGGTTGCCTTGACAGCAGTGAGAAATATTGATTACTATATTTTACTGTGAATGTTTAGGTGGTTACTGGTTGGAGTTTAATTATATATATATCATAGATCTTATTCTTATCACTCCATTTCATTCTTATTTTTGCATTACTCACTAACTTTTTTAATGATTTACTATTTTTTCATCCTATACCTATATTCTCTTCATTTCTTCTTCCCTATCATTCAGAATTTTATATACCTCTTTTGAATGTGAAATAGAAATTTATTTCTTATTCTTTCTTTCATTTTTATTATTAACTTTCTTATATCTATTCTTATTCCTCAATATATTTCTTATAACCTTATCATTGTATTCATATTCAGTATATTTCTTTTAGATCTGCAACTTTGGCTCTTTTTTATTCAATATAAGCCTATCATTTTTCTCTTTTATTCCTTTCAGTATCCCCATTTTTTGCCTCAAGGTCGATAAGATCTTGGTTGTATCATACCCTCAACACTTTTATCCTTTATATAATGTTTTACTTTAATCTCTCCATTCTCATCCTTTTTCATTAATAAATTTAAATATTTTATTCCTTCTTCATTATTTTCCACTATAAATTTAATGATTTAGTTCATTAAGTGTTACATCATCTATTATATATCTATAGTATTTTATAATTTTCCCATTCTCAATATATTTATTAACTACTCTCTTCTCAATCTAATCTACCATACTTGATGCTTATAATCCCATTGATCAAACATCCTACTATCCATCTTTTCTCTATCTTCCAATAATCATTATTATATTTTACATATAATGTTTCAGTAATTATGATTAATAATTCTTCTATTATATTTATCTATTTCTTTGAAAAATTCCTCTTGTTTTTGATCTTTTTTACCACAATTTGAATACTTTCCTTCCTAGATACAATTTGATAAATTTACTCTATATCAAATGATACTATATTACCATTCCTCCCTAATTTTATCATTTTTAACCCTTCTACTACTTCCTCAGAATTTTTTATATAGTATTTTCCATATTATCTGCAAGCTTTTTATATATATATATTACATAACATATTTCTTTTAATATACATCCACTGAAATCCATCATTAATCTTACAAGCATTTTCTCTTTGTGTGTTTTTATTTTTCCAAATACTATAGGATACTCAAACTCTGTTGGATATAACATATTCATTATTAATAATTAATTTAGTCTTTCTCATTTTTTGTAATATTTTTATATATTTACACTTAATTAAATTACTCATATTCTTTTCTATTTTCACAAAGTCTTCTTTTGCCAAGTCCTTTCTAATTTTATCTTCACAATCTTCTTTATTTAAAATTACAAATCTAATCCTTTATCTTCAACAGTAATAACTAAATTTTCCTTCTTAACTTTTTCTATAATGTCTTTTATTGTTTGTTTATCTTTCCACTCATTTTTATTTATACATCCATTTTTCCTATTAATTACATTATTAATTTTTGACTGCTATTAATTTTTTTTCTTTCTTAATATTTACTGCTTCAGTACTATCTACTTTTTTCTTATCAATGTCCATTTCCTTAAATGGTGTATATTTTGGTCCTTTCTCCAACATTCTCATCTGGTTATTTGAAAATTTACTTCTCAATATATTTACCAATTTAATATTCTTACTATCATTTCTATGATATTCATTTTTATTTTCTTCATTTTTATTATTTCTCTTATCATACATCTCTTTATCCTTATACTTTATCCAGTTCCACTTCTTATCATACTTTATTTTAAGCCTATTCTTTATGTATTCATTATGCTCTTCTAACCATTTATCCATATAATAAAACATCTTCCATGATACTTTTATTTTTGCCTTCTTTTATAAATTTTTATTAACTTATTTATTTCCCAGTACTTTTCATTAATATTGTTTGTATTTTATATTTATTCAAAGTAATTTTTTTACTACATATTTTAATTCTGCATGATCTAGGATAAACCTCTCCATTTTATATTTATTTAAAAACGTTAACTGCCACTTTATTTATTTAATGCTTCTATTATTATTCCACAGCTCTTTAAATACATTAAAAGTTATTTTATCCACTGATTTACATAAAAACATCCACTTATTAGTTCTCTCAATTCTGACATCCATTGCTTGATTTATTTTCTTATAATATGTAAGAGATATTTCAATCACGTTCTGATTCTTTATAACAATTTTCATAATCTTCATTAAATATTTCACTTGATAGTTATTTTTTTAAAAACCATTATGTTGTCTTTCTTATATATTTTCCCACTGAATTGAATATGTAAACGTCAACTTAATAGACAACTATAAATGAACCTTGTCAAAATGTTACGTCAATTCAATATGTCACGTGATCATCTTAGCACTCCCTCTATTTATCAATCGCAACCCTAAGAAATATTTTTATACTTTCCAATTTTTATTTAATGCCCATTTTCCTCCCAACTTTATTGAGCCTTATATTAAATTCATGCATTTCTCCTTATTTTTTTATATACACAATGTCACTCTTTTCTTTATAATTTCTACAATATTTTATCACTTCAATATTTTCTTCACATTTTATAATAAGCCCTATTTCTAAAAAATGGCAACATGGACTTGGCTCCTTACTTTTCTATCTTATTTTTCACTGACTGACCTATATATATCATCATACATCCCTTACACATAATTTAGTTATTGGTCAGAAAATGGATATCTATTTTCAGTAAGCAGACAAAGATAAAAGAAATATTTAAAAAATGTTAAAAATATTCCAACGTAAAAAGACTTAAAAAAAAATTCTATCTTTTTGTACAAAGTAATATGACATTTTTAATGTATTTTAAAATGAATTATTTAAATTTGTAATTATTTTTATAACTGTTTTTTTTTAAAAACTTGATGGAAGAGAAAAAATCAAATTTGAAATGTAAATTGATAAAATTGGATTTAAACTCAGACATTTTCAAGAAGAATTTCAACCAAAATATTAGAGCCATAATTATATTAACAAAGAGCATACACATGAGGAAATGATAAAAACTGTGTTTATAATTTTATTCAGGATTAAAATTTGTGTTTTAACACACAGATACACATATACATTAATAGAAGCAATTCATAATGAAATTATCAGTATATTTGCCTGCTTTGTCTGTGTCTAATTTAAATGAAATATTGAATCGTTTTCAAGAAGGTAAAAAATGCCAGGTTAGCTTAGGATTATTTTAGATAGGTCTGAAAAGTTAATCTATCTAACTATTCTATTATTTGTTAGTAAATGTATATCTAGCTATTTTTAGCAAATAAAAATGAGGAAAATAGAAAAAAAACTGGACTTCTCATCCACTGTTTTTCTCTGGAGGCTCATAAAGTATTTTTTCTCTGCCATAGCCTTTATGATAAAATAAAGTATAGAAAAACCACCTATTGGATTAAATTGTTTTAATGGAAGAACTTGTAAGCCTGACTAAACCACATTTTATTAATTGATTGTTACTGAAAATATTATAAAGATTGACAAACATTTTTTTTTTCTCATGTGTCATAGCATCAGCCAGGAAGCGAACCTACTAACCTGGGACAACTGCTTGTAAAGCTGCTGTCACTGGCCTCTCGACCACCAATGCTTGACAAAGATTGATAAACATTAATATCATATCAAAATGTAGATAACAACTAAATTAACTTCATGTAAAGCATTCAGTTAATAAAATATTGTTATACAAATAGTTTATGCAGTAAGATAGAACATATTAAAATTATTGCATATATTGTAATTGTTCCCGGAGTAATGACTAATCTATATGCTAAAATGAGTCAGCATTTTTTAACCAAAGGTGGAATATGTTTGGATTAAGTAAAGAATGATTGCCTAAAAACTTTATAAACTTACTGAAAAAATTATTGACTTTCCAAAAATGTTTTTGGTTGCAGTCTGATTTGAAATTGTAGTCACAGATATGGTGATCCAATATCATTATTATTATTCAGTATTATTTAGTCATTTCAGTGTTGATCACATGACTAGCACTTCTGAATAATCTACGATGTATTTGATTTTTTTGAAATTGTTCGGTGGAACATTTATAATGTAATCTATCTTCTTAATGATTTCAGGATCTTTTTTTTTTTATATCAAGAACGTTTTTAAGCATTATTTACTTTTGTACTGAATTAGATCATCCATAATATGTAGCAAACATAACACTTTCAACCTTTGATTAAAAGTTTAAATATAATCTAATTAAATATTTTAATGTTTTTTTTAATTTCTTAAAATCACATGTTAGAGCATCATAAGTGACAAATAAAATTGTGACACATGGATCTTAACTATTGAGTCCACTGCATTAAATATCATGTGACATAAATGCAAACATTTGCTGAATCAATAAAAAAGTCAAGTTTTCATCTGTCAAAGTCATCAGCACTTTTTCTATCATTCTTCTTTAGTATACAATTTTTATATCCATATAAAACATCATAAAAATATAATATCCTGAATAACTTTTATCATTTTTTTTAAAAATATCATTCTGACCACTTTTAGTCTATCATAAATTTTTAATTGTTGATGACTTCTATCTCTTCATTACTAATTTTAAAATCAGTTGTTTTCCTCATCACAATAAAATTATGGTGATTAAGAAAATAAACATAACTCTAACACTCATTTCAAATGATTTTTCAACTTTCCTAAGAAGGGACTTTACATATTGATTTTGTCTATAAGATTGATGATATAATAATATCTAAGGGTTGTTTATGTTTTCTACAAATTTTAATACCACTTTAGTGTACATTAAATCTAGTTTTCTTCATTATATTTTCACTAGATAAATTGAATAAGTAGGATAGCAAAAAGCTGTTCTGCCAATCTTTTTTCCAATGTAAAACTATATGTTTGTTCATACTCTACCTTAATTGCAGCTTATAATCTCATATTGGAAATTTTTATTTAAGCAATGACATGCTTTTATGTTACCAATATTCCAACAACATCCATATTACAGTATCACTAACTGAATAAAAAAGCCTTGCAACAGAAATAAAGTATATATAATTTGTTTTTTCTTGATATTTATATGCCTTTTGATTATCCAGCATTGGAATGATGTCTTTTTTTTTTTGATTTTTAATGAAACCAGATTGAACATGTGGTAATTTATTCAACATAACTCCACTGTGTTTTTAATGATTTTCATTATTAAAAAATACAGGAATGGTTTGATGCTGAAGCTTCACATGATGATTAATATGAAGTTTAAGCATGTGGAGCATCAAAATTGGTTTGTCAATGCTTTGATCCATGGAGAACAAAATACATGAATAATTTATAGCATGGAATTTACAAACTCCAGAAGTTATTGGTGGAGCTATAACATGTAACACAGTTATAATATCTGCTAAACTATCACTGCCCTAAACTATATAGGAAATTTTCAACAAAATCTTATCAGAGAGAAAATAAGGCATTAGCCAGTGTGAGTTTCATTGATTATTATAACAAAGTGTTAATTTATTACTATAGTCCATTAAAAAAATAGCTAAAAAAATTTAATAAATAGTGATGGTACACTATGCCAGAAACACGATAAATTTATTATTTTTTAAAATTTATAGCTTAGCACTGCTTTTGACAAAAGGTCAGCCATGTTCATAGAATTAATATGGGTGCGTAGAAAATAAAAATTATAAGTTAAATAAGTTTATAAATTTAAATATACCATTTGCGTGATAATACAATACATGAGTCTTTCTTGTTTATTGTGTGGATGTTATTTGCAATAAATCATACCACTTTATATTTTTTCTTTCAATCATATAAGCTCTCCAAATAATTTATAAAATTAAATACAATGAATCAACTTGCAATTTATTATGGTGAGTCTCATGCCAACAGCACTACAAGATTAGTGCAGCGCACACACGCATATATATATATTGTACATATTTTAATTGTGCCTTGTGCCTCAATTAAAATAGATGGACAAAAAATATCAAAAACTTTAAATTTCAAATCAGTAATATTTTTTGCAACCTTTTAAAACTAAAGCAATTACACTTAAAGTGACCATGTATAGTTTTATTAATGCATTAAATAATATTTAAAATTACATATTAATAGTCTGTTATAAGTACAAATTTTAATAATGTTGTTTAAAGTATAAATAATGTACTAATATTTATTAAAATAATATAGTTTTTATTGTAAATAAATTTAAAATTTAATAGTTCGCAATTAAATCTAAAAGATTGGTTAACTTAAGATATTTTAAATAAATCATTAGATAAAATTAAGTAAGACAAAGCATTGTCCAATTAAAGCGGTTCTAGTGATATATGTGTTTGTCTGTGCTTGCATGTATGTTATTTTACAATATTTAATTTATATAATTTTAATGCACAAATCAACACATAAAAGCAGAGTTTCATAAAGTTAAATCCCAATTTATTATGCGTGTTATAAAATTTCTAAGAAATGGATCAATTAGATTTACATGTATGGTTCAATTAATTTACATGTATTTGCATATAGCAACCTGGTTATGCTTACTCTTTATTACCCATGATTATGAGAGCTAAATTCTCTTGAAAGCACTTGGGCACTAATTATTGTATTTATAATTTACGTTAATTTTTATAATAAATTGGGATTTAACTTTAAGAAGCTTTGCTGTTATGCATTGACTTGTGCATTAAAATTATATATATAAGCAGCAGAATGTAAAATAATTTCTATTTAATTTGCTAACAATAATTATTTTAATTACTTTAGTTAAAAAAGTAATAAAGAATTGACTTGTATTTAATACTTAATAAATAGTAAATAGATATGAGAAATAGTTTATTTCATGCAAAGTTTATTTAATAATGTTTAGTTTATTAAATAATTATATTTTAAAAAAATATTTATTGGAAATTTAAATATGGGATAAGTTATATTGCTATTTTTAGAATTTTTTTTCTTTCTGTCATTCTTTAATTAAATCTAAAAATAGAAGTTAAAGTTAGTGATTGAAAATCGATTTTACTGGATGATTGATTTCAGTAGTCAGCTGATCAATTGGGATTGGAAGGGAGAACAGGTGTGTGTGTGTGAAAATTATAAAAAAAATGATAACAATTTTTAAAAAAAAGTTAATATTTTTGTTTTAAACTCTGTTTAAAATTTTATCTTTATTTCAAGCAGCATTAAAATGAAATAAAAAAATAAATAACTAGTCTACTCTTCGGAAAGTAATATTGATATTTACTTATTATAACAATTGAGGAAAATAAAAATACATGAATGGCTTGGACAAAGTTGCAATAGTACTGGAATTTTCACTTATATAAAAAAATGTTAATCTGTGTAGAAACAATAGACAACACAAGGATGTATTACATAAGAATTTGTTTATCTTATTATAGAAATATTTTTCTATTTACTTACAAAGTTTTATATGATTCTCAAATAAGATAGTATTAATTCCTGAATTTAACTATTTAATATTCTACACTAATATTGTAAATGTTTTTAATGGCTTGTAATATTGGAAGATGTTTAAAACTTGAATTACTAACTTATTCATCTAATATGTTATATAATGGAACTTCCAAAATATAAGATATATTTAAACCAACTTATTATAACAGTGTATCAGTCTGTTATTTTTAAAAGAGAAAAAAATATGAAAAATTATGTTACGATTATACTCGGAGAAATAAGATATTTCGGGATTTAGTCTAATTGTCTGCTAAAGATTATAATCCATATTTATTCCAATTGGAACCACTTATAAATGGAAAGCTTTCTTTTTACTTAGTTTTAAATTGTTAGAGTTGAATATTAAAATAACTAATATTAAAAGAATATGCACGGACAATTAATTAACTTTATCTAAGAGAAAACGATTTTTGTCATTTCTAATTTTCAAGTTTCTTACATTGCGATCAGATGGAAAAAAAAGATTTTAATAAATGAATTAACTGTTCAAACTTTTATTTAAACTTACATTTCAGGATGTGTGTGGTAAAAGAAAATTAACTTTTATTAATTTTATTTTTTGAGATTGTTATATTTAAAGAAATTTATGTTTAATGTTTTATATTTATCATTTTAAATTTTCACAGTTATTATATGTGTGGGTATACTATAATTTAGTATATAATAGAGTTATCTATATTTTAAGATATATTGAAAGAGTGGTAAATGATGGTTTATTTTCGAATAAAACATCACTAGACGAGGGTTATTGAATTATAACAATTGGTAATTTTATTGTTTGTTTTAATATATGCTTATTTAGTTTGTTTAGTATTATTCTATTTCAAATTTTTAAAAACAGATAAAATAACATAGAGTATTTTGTTCTGAAAAATTATTCGTTATATCTTGCAAATTGCTATTTTAAAGTTATAATGAATATATGCTTCTAAGTGAAAAATGTTTATTTGGAGATTAATTATTAGCACAGTCACGATTTTTTTATAGTTTAGATAACGAATTATTTTATGAAACATTTATATGTGTTAATTTTTCTTTGCTCTGTGTGTATGCTATTATTAATTAAGTTACACTAGTGCATTCTGGTAATGTAGAGTGTATAGTCCTACTATTGGCATTTATTAATTTTTATGATGGAATTTTGTGTTTTAGTTTTGAGGAACATTTTAGCTGTTATGATAAAATGCATTAAGATGTCATATGTTCAGATGTTCTTATGGTGTTTAAACCTAAGGATTTCTTGTGAAATGTAACTGTTTGGATTCACATGGGTATTCAGTCTTTATGTTTTATTCCCATAGCACATAGTATAAGTCATAGGGAGAACATAGGTCATCAAGTCATGAATACAAATAGGTCATTTGATATAAAAGTGCTTCTATGAAGGACCTGGTTACAGACATCACATCTAATATAGCAATGATATATATGTGAAAATCTTGAGAAAAGTTATTCCATCCACATAAGCCTGTATATGTTACATAGATACAAAACCTAGGATTTGTGACCTCTATGAGTATAAGGTTGTTAATATTATGAATATTAGTTAGCATCACACGTAAAAAAAGTAGGCAATACTTTTTTCATTTAAAGTAAAACATAGTTTTGCAGAAATTCTTTTTTTCTTAAATTAGTTTTTTAGTTCAAACTATTTTTTTTAAAAATGCTTTATTCCTTAACGTGAGAAGCCCTATTCTGTGCGATTTAGGCCAATAATAGAAACATTGACTCAACAGCTAAACGTTTCTACATCGAAGTTCAAAATATAGTTTCTGTGCTCCAATGTCACATGACCATGGACCTGACTACTCAATTATTATTATTTTTATTAGAACTGTCAATTTTTTTTAAAATTAGAATAGCTAATAGTAAGTTATTAATTAACATTTTTGTTATTCCATTTTTAATGCTTCAATTATTATGTTTATATTTATTTGCATATGTGATATCTCAAACTGGTATAAAAATGGTTAATTGTATGTAACACTATTTTTTCCTTGATATATATAGTTCTGAAAGCTTTAGGACAGACATTTTTAGATAATATTTGGTCACTTCATTTTGTCGCATCCTTTCTTAAAGTAGGATTTTTTTTTCAGAAAATCTATAGCTTTCATACTGACATTAGGTGAAGATATCATTTAACTTAATTGCCATAAACTGAATTAATCTGCGTTTCTGTTAGTGAGAAATGACTGCACATTCATTGCAATTCTCATCCACTGCAATAGTATTTCATTATTGTAATAATTACTTATATTGCGTTTTCCCACTCACTGCAATATTTTGTCTACTACTCTAATATTTTTCTAACTTATTCTAATATTTTTGCATTCCACTGTCATGTCCTATGTAGTTTGATATGGTGGCAGAGTATCGGATTCTGGAATGGGAGAGCCTCAGGTCAATTCCACTGTTGGTGCTTCTGATGCTAAGACTTTTTATAAACTCTTGAGCAATAATAAAGCCATTCAATTTTTTTTATCTACTGTCATATTTTCTCATGGTTTATAATATATTTTATTGACATAAATAAAGTCATTCCATATTTCAAATACTGAAGTAACTTTATCATGATCTAACATAAGTGTTTTATGATTTCTTTAACTTTGTTCTGTACTATAGTTTCTTTGGAAAATGGTTGATAGATTAGATTATAAATTATACAGATCTCATATTGCATCTTAAGCATTCTACACTACAGACTAATACAATAAATACAACAACAATATATATAGTAAATTTGAATAATTATTGCTCTGTGCAGTTTAGTGCAGTGGCAGACTGTCAAATTCTGGATCTTATGGTCGTCAGATCCCAGTGGTATTATTTTCAACATTTAAAACTTTTTATATATTGTTAAGCAATGACATGGTTTAGTGTAGTAGTAAGTTGTTAGACTCTGAAGTGTGATGCTCAGATTGATTCTGTATTTGTCTTTTCAGTGTTCAAACTTCTTAAAAACCAAATTACAACTATATCATATAGATTCTATTTTCATTTACTTCTTTATCAATATCTCATTAATAAATAGTTTTTAGAATTTGCTCATTTTATAAATATGCAGAGCACGGCATTCTTTAATATTTTTGTGTTGTACAGTTCTTTTAAGCCAATAAACATCACATGACTACCACTTCTTATGCTTGTGTATAACTTTTAAAACAGGCAAACTCACTATATGTATTGCCACACACAGAAGCTAGAGTAATCAATAGATGCCAGAAGGCTTGTGCATAAAATCCCCATCTATATAAGCTAATGGGCTTGGATTGAAAACATTAAGGTGTTTTCAGTTTAAGACTCATAGTTTTGCAGTTAAGTGGAGATAAAAGGTGGTTGCTGGAGGGTTGCATTAGATCCTAAGATCTAGGTGCAGTGCTCTCAGATCCAAGGCTCCTCACTGACGAAGGCCACAAGCCAGAAACTAGTCTGGGGATATTGGATGAGTAGGCACTAGATGGGGATTTTATGCACAAACCTTCTGGAATCCATTGATTACTCTAGCTTGCTGTGTGTGGCAATATGTGTAGTGAGTTTTGCCTATTTTAATACAGTTCTTTTCTGGTTAATAATCATCATCAGTAATTGGCATTAATTTTATGAGTCCATTTGATCTACAATATTTGAAGAAAATGTTTTACATTTGATTGAAGCTGTTTTATAAATTAATTTTTGTTTATTCTATAGAAGTCAGACTCATAAGGTTTTTTTATTACTGCAACATCCTGTGCAGTTTAGATAAGTTGGTAGAGCATCCAATTTGGGATCAGGAGGTCACAGGATCGATTCTGGCACTTGCAGGTCTGGCACTTGAACTTCTTATGAATTCCTAAGCAATAAAGCTATATGTATTTTTATATGGGACTATTTCCATCATCTAATATGTGTGTTGAATGTCTTTTTAGAAAAGTTTAATTTTATTTAAATATTCCAAATACATTCAGCTGTTAGTAATATCACAGCAAACAGGTTAGTATATGCACAATGTTTTGAGAGGTATTTTTCACCTCTCTTTTTCAGGTGTTGCTGGCATGACCAGTGACAGTACTAGCATGGGATTCGAACCTGGTCCTTAGATTCTTGATTATTGAGTTTTAAGGTAACACTCTAACCAACTGAGCCATCCTGCCAAAGGATGGTAGGATGGCTCAGTTGGTTAGAGCGTTACCTTAAAATTCAATAATCATGGCAGGATGGCTCAGTTGGTTAGAGTGTTACCTTAAAATTCAACAATCAAGAATCTAAGGACCCAGGTTTGAATCCCATGCTAGTACTGTCACTGGTCAGGCCAGCAACACCTGAAGAAGAGGGGAGAAAAATACCTCTCGAAACATTGCGCATATAGTAACCTGTTTGCTGTGATATTATTAACAGTTGAATGTATTTGGAATATTTAAATAAAATTAAACTTTTTTAAAAAGACATTCAACACACATATTAGATGATGGAAATAGTCCAATATAAAAATACAGCTAGAACACCATCATCACAAACCTTCAGGAAAACAATAAAGCTATATGCATTTTTTTATTATTGTAGCTAGCACTTGTACAGTTATTACTATGTAACTAAAACCACCTAGTTCCATTTTTATTAAAATTGTTATCCTGTCTTCATCACTGTTTAATATTTTAAAAATATTTGCTATCTGAACTTGCAGCTGATAGCAATTTATAATCAATTCCAAAATTACTTTAAGAAGAGTTTTTAATTCTTCTAAATTCACTAAAGTGTATTGCTGTATTAATCCCTTAAGATACCATGCATTACAAGAAGCATATTGCTAATAATATTGCATGCCACATTCATTATGTTTATATTGTAATAATGATAGGTTTGAAGTATTTATATTAAAAAGAAATGCGATGCCTTCACATTTCTAAAATCTGAGATTTTCCCATTAATAATAATATAATAATAATCAAATAATTTATTACTCAGAAGTTTATAAGAAGATCAAGCACTTGAAATGACAGAGCTGATTTACAATAAATAGACTTTGAACTCTAGAGTCTGCCATTCTTCTAGTGTACCAAACCATGCATGCCTATATGGTTTAGGATAGTGGTAGTTTAAGATATAAGTTCTTAGACTGAAACTCATTATATTACTTCATGTGCTTAAATCTCACATGATAGCACAAGTGCTGCATTATTTTATATTAATCAACAGAAGCAAAACCTTCCATATAGTAATGCCACCCAGTGTGAGCCAGAGTAATAAATGGATGCAAGAAGGTTTTTGCATAAAATCCCTACTTAGTACCTACTCATCCAATATCCCTGGATTAGTTTCTAGCTTGTGGCTTTCATCAGTGAGGAGTTTTGGATCTGAGAGCACTGCACTTAGACCCCAGGATCTAATGCAACCCTCCAGAAGTCATATTTCACCTTTTTAGTTAACTTTAAAGTTATGAGTTCCAAAATAAAAACAATAATCCAAACTCATTCACTTTTGACTTGCACTGGGTAGCATTACTATATGGAGAGTGTTGCTTCTGTTATAACAGCTTGTGTGTGTATAGGGAATGGTAATCCTGTGAAGTTTAATGGTTACATTAGTCAAATATAGAGTTTAAAAAATTCTATCAATATTAAGGTGAAGATAACCATAAACTCAGCCCCTGTGCAAATATGATACATTTTCATTGAAATGTGATAGATGTACCATATTACAATCTTGTTTTTATTTTTATAATTGGGGCATAAACACTCAATTGATTAATTCAGATCTTAGACATCAATTTACTCAGCCTTATTAAAATATTTTATATGTTGATTCCGAGTTCACTACCTAAAGAAAAAATAAATTTACTTAAAAATTTTTTTTTAAAGATTTATCTAGTCTAAATTCAATATCTGTATAATGGTCATAATAATCGATGTGCTTATCATTATACTATGAGACCCATCACTCTAAAAATATTAGTTCACACACACACACACACATACACACACAAAGGTAATTTAGAAATTTTTACACTTCGAATTTGTTTGTTAAAATGTATAAAATGCATCTATTCCATATTGTTTGACATGGTATATTGAGTATAAAATTTAAAGCGAATGATTTAAAAGCACATACAAAATATATAACACTATGAATATATTTCAATTTAAAATAAAGTCAGAGAATAAATATTTGTCGGACAAAAATAAACAAAATATTGCAAACTGAAGCATAACTTCTCAGAATGACCATTCAAGTGTTTTAAATTTTGAAAAAGCTTTCTACAAAAAAAGAAAAAAGCAACATACGTATATCGAATTAAAAAAAAAGTACTTTAAAAATAATAAATAAATAATGATATATATAATGAAATATTAAAAAAATATAACTAAGTAATTAATTATAAGAAAATAATCAGTCGATGAGGGTAGGAAAAAAAAACTAAATTTATAATAATTTATTAATAAGATCATAATTTTAAATTGCTTTTTTATAATCAAATATATATTCGTTAAAAAGAATATGGAGAATAAGATCTTAAATTTGCATATTATTAATCATAAAAACATTATATTTAATAATTTTGATGGTTATTTAGCATTTTGCATATATATGTGTGTGTGCGCGCGCGTGTAAAATACTGATTGTTTCTTATTTATGTCTTACGATTTTTAAAATATGCCAACTAAGAATAAATTGATATGTAACTGTTATCCTATTGGTTAACAAGTTATTTAAATTTCAGATTTTTTTTTTTGCATTTTATATTTTAATTTTAATGCTCTGCATATAATATTATTAGTGTTGAAAAGAACTTGTATAAATTTTTATAATTGGTAATTTTTGTATAAACAAACTCATTATTTTACTTTTTATTCGAAGAATAAACTATTCAATTATAATAGATAGTTGCAGACAGCCAGACAAACTTGATAGAAAGAGTAAATAAAGTGAAGACAAAAGATTTAAGTAATACATATATATAAAACATAATTAATTACTTTAACAAAATGTAATTAAAAAATTAATTTAAAAATCATTGGCCCTTTATTTTTTTAATTATAAATATAAATGTCTCTTAAATTCATTGTTATTTATATATTTTATTTAAATTTTATTTTCCCATGCATGTTGAAAAATCAATTTTTTATTTTTAATTATTTCAATTTTTTTTTTATTCCTTAGCGTAATTGGTTAATCGAAGTACAAAATTAGATATACAAACATATGCATAGATCTGCATATATATACGATTTGTCTTGTGAATGTAAAAAAAAAAAAGATCATCCTTTTTTCTGCACAAATATACTCACATATATAAGTAAAGTGGGTATAATCAATATTAAGAAGATAAAGCATCGTTAAATAAAAAAAAGTGGCCTGAAAAAAATCCTTATCAGAAAAAAAAAAATTGTGATGATGCTAGAATTAGATGTGATAATATTTTGGATTATTTCCATCATCTATCAGTAAATGTTGAATGTATAGAAAATTTTAAACCTTATTTAAACTTTTCAAATACAACAACTTGTTAGTAATAATACACAAATAGACAACACAGTTTATTAATTACACAACGTTTCGAGTAGTATTATTCTCCTCTTGTTCAGGTGTTGCTGTCTTGACCAGTGACACTGACCAGTGACAATATTAGCTAATATTGTCATGAATACTCTGTAAAAAACAGATTGTGTAAGCATAAAGAATGGTGATCATGTGATTGTCATGAGTAGTAGTATTCTCTGCTCTTCTTCAGGTATTGCTGTCCTGACTAGTGACACTGACCAATGACCATATTAACTAATATTGTCATGAGTAATTTCCCCACACTTATTCAAGTGTTGTTGTCCTGGCCAGTGACAATATAGGCTAGCAACACCTGAAGAAGAGTGGAGAATAATCCTACTTGAAACTTTGTGTCATTATTAACCTGTGTTGCCTCATTATGTGTTATTTCTGATAAATTGTTTGTATTTGAAAAGTTTAAACAAAGTTTAAAATTTTCTACACATTCTACACTTATTGATAAATGATGGAAATAGTCCAACATATTAACACATATCAGAAAACAGTCTATTTTTTAATGTGTAAAGTCTACTTATTAGGCATTCAGATACTATATGATAGAAATTGAATCTTTTAATATAAAAGCTAAAATTTGTATCTTGCTAATAATATTAATCACTGATAAGATATTTTTATTGGCCCATTATTCATAAAATTTAGACAGTGAATAAAAAAAATCAATTATTAAAACTGGCACTAATAATAAGTAAACATTTAAAATCTTTATGTATATCAATTTAATGATTTTCAAGAACTTACAGATGTAAACAAGGAATTATAACAGAAATTTTTTTGCATAATAATCTAGTCAAAACTTTAGCTATAAGATAATCATGTAGCAAACAATTACAACTGGCAGAATAAGCTAAAACTATGCTATTCACACATAAAATCAACATAAAACTATGTTGTTCACACATTAAATCAACAAATATGATAATTTTAGTAAAGAACAATATGCTGGGAATTATTAAGAGAAGCTGCAAGGCCCACGAACATAAATGAAAGGTGTGAAATGAAAATAAATGTTTACAAAACATTATTGAACATAATAAAAAAAAATTCGAAATTTCACATTCAATGAAATTTGAACATGAGAAGGAAGAGAGAAAAAAGGAAGGGGACATTTTTTCAATCTCACACATATTATAATTTATATACATAAAACATACTCTCAGGATATTTACTGTATAAACATTTTTTTTTTTAAAAAAAAAAACACTATTGTATGATTGGAATCACATACTTTGAAAAAGAGTTTTGTGGTCTTTTCCCAAAACAATATATTACATAAAAAGATCAGATCAAAGTTTTTCTAAGCATATGGCCATTTATGGAAATACTTCCTAAATAATACATGATAGTACAGCTGGAAAATTTAATATTAGGTAATATAATATTGTATTTAATTACAGAATAGCTTTATGAATAGTCTAATTATTTATACACATAATATATATAAAATAGAAATTCATATAATATTACAATACTAGTCAAAAAACAAAATTTTACTAAGAGTCTCCAACAACCATGATTTCATCTATTTGTTATTAGCTGAAACCATGCATTTGGAAGAATTTTAGTAAAATTTTGTTTTTTTAGCTAGTATTGTAATATTATATGAATTTCTATTTTATTTACAATTATTAGTATAACATTAGTCAGTATTTAATATTTAATATATATATAATTCTTTGAAAAACAATATATATATATGATCACTAGATGGAGCTTTACCAATAGCTCCTAACAAGCTTTGTTTACATAAACACCGAAAGAGATAGAATTCAAAATCTCTATCGTTGTCACCCACCTCCAGACCAGCTGGTTTCGAGCTTATTGGTTCACATTAGTGAAGGCATGGGAGACTAGAAACTAGATCTAAATACCAACTCTAAAATCAGATTTTAAAATGCTGATTTTAGAGTTGGTATTTAGATCTAGTTTCTAGTCTCCCAGGACTTCACTGACATGAGTCAATAAGCTTGAAATCAGCTGGTCTGGAGGTGGGTGACAACGATAGAGATTTTGAATTCTATCTCTTTCAGCGTTTATGTAAACAAAGCCTGTTAGGAGCTATTAGTAAAGCTCCATCTAGTGATCACAAAATGCAAGCTTAAAGGCAAGTTACAAAATTTGTAACTTGTTTTGATTATCATATATATATATATATATAATAAGTAATCTCTATACAGTAGTTTAAAATTATGTGTAAACATTGGAATGACCCATTATTCAAACTTTGTTAATATCAATGCATCTGATTCTTTTATCAAACTATCAAAGCAATGTAAAACAAACATTTGCATATGCCACTTTAGATCTTATATAGATACTAGGTCTGACAAATGATATTATTCAGGCCAAAACTCACATCAAATATTGACATAAACAAGGCCTCTTTTAATATGGATCAAACATTAAATTTCACAAGTTAAAAATATTTTTTATTTATTTTTCAATCATGGTAAATTAATAATTTATTCATTTCAATGTGTTGAAATTTTTTTTTTTAAGCGTCATAGCATCGGCTGGGACCCGGGCAACTGCCTGCAAGTGCAAGGCAGTCGCGCTGACCTCTTGACCACCAATGCAAGACTGAAAATTTTTGTTAATAGTAGAATAACCAATTTCTCAAATACTGTTAATATCAATCCATCAATATCTTTATCGAACCAACCAGAAATATAAAATGATCATTTTTATATGGCATCTTAAATCTTCTAAAGAGAAGAAGTCTGGCAGATGATATTGAGGTTGAATCACAAATCAAACACTGATGGAAACACATTCTGCCAAATACCTAAACTTCACAAAGTAGAAATGACTTCTATTCATTTTAAACCATTGTGAATTAATAATCTTTAACCAAATATACATGTCTAAATATACATAATTATATAATTAAATATTTATAAATACAGTAATTAGAGAAGTAAAAATTTTATCCACTTAGGAGAGCTTTCGATTATCCTAGTAATCTTTGTCAACTAACACTTTGAAAGGCTAATCTTCCCACAATGCCATGATTTTAACATTTGCTGCAGCCTGCTAATTAAGTCATGTTTGTATTTGTATATTAGCATAACTTCCTTTATTTTCCATTTATTATTTTTTTCAATTTAAAATATTTTTACATTATTAAAATTGAAATCAAAACCATAAATATATGACTTATTATGATCGTAAAAAACAGATGCTGAAATATTATCTACTTTACAATTTTGTTTCAATTTCTGAACCCATTTTAATAAGAACAAGTGCTCTTTGGTTCTTTTTTCCAATGTAAGGATTCATCTATATATCCATTACCACACCTATATAAATGACAATTTTTATTTATAAATGATGTTTTATCTTTAGAGTTATTTATTAATTTATTTGATGTAGGAGGTGTGTAAAATGCAATATCACATAAATTTTCCTTATAAAATTTACTTGACTATTCAAAATATATGATACTGATATCCATATTTTTTATTAGCAGGAGAATCAATATTATTAAAATTTTTGTTCTTATATTTTGTAATAAAATCTCTAATAATATTATATATATATGATTATAATTGTAGCCAACATTTAAGAATTCATTTAAATATATTTCAATATTTTTGCCTTTATATGCATGTAGTTTAAAAATGTTGAACTGATTACTTATTTTATTCTTGACTAGAGATTATTAATTTACATTGGTCTAAAAATGAATAGAAATTACCTCTATCTTGTGATGTTCAATGTCTAATCATATCAAAAAGACTATGTTTGATTTGAGATTTACTCTGAATAATATAACTGGTCATAATTTCCATTGTAACAAGAATTTAGATTGGTCTTTTTATATTTTCTGGACAGTTTGACAAAAGACTGCTGCATACATGCACATATATAAGCATATGTGTACATATGCACATTTTCGTATACCCAATCTTAAGCCAGACTCTGCTGCTGTACAAAACCACACAGAGCCCCAAAAAGGCTAATGGCTTTATTTCTCAGGAGTTTATAAGAAGTTTGGGTGCCAGAACTGTATCAGAGTTGAACCTGGGATCTCTGGTTCCAAGTTGGATGCTCTACTACTGGACCAAGCCACACAGGGCTGATGTTAATAAAAAATATTTATTAGATGTAGTAATTGTTCTATCTCTTGCTATATTGCTGAACTCATTATCAGTTTCAGTTAAAATGGTTTGAAGAAGTATTAAATAAAAATAGATATTAGTAAATTCATAAATTTCATATGTAGAACTCATCTGTATGGCTGCCATAATCTATTATCAGCCACCGATCATGTTGTTAAAATTTTTTCTTTTTCTTTCAATTTTATTATTATACTCTCATTTGTATTGCATTATTCTTTTTTTTTTGTTACATGTTAATTATTTTAAACATTTATAATATTTTTGCTATTGTCTATGGTATCATGAAGTTACAGAAAGGTGCGGACTGAGTGGTAGCAGATATTATAGTAAATAGAGGGATTGAACTTAAGATTTTCAGTCTATATTCATCCTCCATTACATGTTAAACAACTGATACATTTGACCACACATGTGATAAAGATAAATAATCCCCAATATACATATTTCATGCAGAATCAGCACTCATCAGTTGGACCAGATCATAATCCATATTTATAAATATTTTATGTTACTTTTGATAGACTCAACATTACTATTTGAAATAAATTGAATCATATTTTTTATGATGAAATTTATCATTGCAAATGTAAGATAGTGATGTGTATGTGGGTGCTTATAAAACATTAGGAGGGTTAGGTGAAATTTGATGAAGCAGATATGCTGATGATTTAGTCTATGGCAGATATTGAGAAAACTTTTAAAAATGGTTGCTAGTATTATAATAAACATAAGTTCGAAATAAAACTAAAGTTAAGAAGATAGATAATAATCTTGAAGATAAGAAAAATTTGTTTATGGTAATAAATATGGAAATAATTAATAAAGTGGAAGTAGTTATTGAAGGAAGATACTAAGTTTAAATTTACGGTTTAATAAATAAAAGTTTGTGAGCTAATGAGATTAAAATTTGTTAAAAAATATTTTTTTTAGAATAGACTATTTGAAATAATAGAAATGAAATTAGAAAGATAAAAAATTAAAGATGACTTTGGAAATCATAATACAAATTGCCTAGACATCACAGATATGACCACAATCAGTACTTGGTGTTTTAATGATTTTATTTTTATTTTGCGTAATGCATTTTAACTTCTGCAGAATTCGTTTTTTTTAAAAAACTTCAAATACTTTGCCTAATTATAGCTTTTTATTGTTTCCAATCCTTGGCCATATCTTTTTTTTTTTTTTAAAAAAGTTTTTTAGAACATCTTTGATACTCTTTATAACATAAACAATATATGTATTTTCATAAAAACTATTTCAGTTCAATTTATAAATGAGACATTAGTTGAATACATTCAGTTTGACAATTAATAAATACTATTATAATGATCAAGGCATGCATCTGCAAGAAACTATAGCAGCTGATGAAGACTGAGTTTGTAGAAATACAACTTGGGGATTTTTTTGCTTTTTACATATGTCTTTATTTGTATGTTTTTTAAAAGTTATATTATATGCTCAAATCACATGACTACCGCTTCTTATGCTTGTGTATAACTGTTGTTAAAACAGGCAAAACTCACTATATGTATTGCCACACACAACAAGCTAGAGTAATCAATGGATGCCAGAAGGCTTGTGCATACAATCCCCATCTAGTGCCTACTCATCCAATATCCCCAGACTAGTTTCTGGATTGTGGCCTTCATCAAAACATTAAGGTGTTTTCAGTTTGAGACTCATAGTTTTGTAGTTAAGTGGAGATAAAAGGTGGCTGCTGGAGGGTTGCATTAGATCCTAAGATCTAGGTGCAGTGCTCTCAGATCCAAGGCTCCTCACTGATGAAGGGCCACAATCCAGAAACTAGTCTGGGGATATTGGATGAGTAGGCACTAGATGGGGATTGTATGCACAAGCCTTCTGGCATCCATTGATTACTCTAGCTTGCTGTGTGTCGCAATATGTATAGTGAGTTTTGCCTGTTTTAATATGCTCAAATGAAAACTATGTACAAATTCACTATAAAATATTACTTTTTTTTAGGGAAGTTATTAGAATTCATTTGCTTTGCATATTCAGTTTAATGATGTTGTGACTTTACAATAGTATATTTATAACACCACAGTCATCAAAGTGGAAAACATATATTTTCAAAAGCTTTTATAGCACATTTAAATGACATTTTTCTAGTAGTTTGGTTGATAGGAGGTTCATATCTTATTTCCATGCTATAAATTTGGCAGAATAATAGCCCTATAAAAACTAAGTTGAAATAGATATATTGTTGTGGGAAAATACTTGTATCCTTTAACTTATTTAGTACATCAACAACACAATGAAATGTTTGCTTCACTTCAAAAGTCAAATATATCTCTATATTACAATTTTTATCAGTATGTTTAATATAATTTATATTCCAAGTGATAACCATACAGATAAAAACATGCTTTTTTAAATATTAGCTATTAAACTAATTTCTTTGCAGATTACATTAAAAACATTATGAGTATTTTATACATCACACTTTGAACTGGCAAATTTAGTACATAAAATTCAAGCAACCAGCATGCAATTAATATAAAAAATGACTTATTTAATGAACTCAATACTTAATTTGATAATAGAAATTAATCAATAAATCAGAGATCATAATCCAGAAAACAGTCTTATGAACCTATTTACAGCTATTAATTAGTTTTTGTTAAATACATTAGTGCTACTTCATAAAAATGATAAAAATTACTATTGTCTAACTTAACTGAAATGAAAGAAGACATATGATGAAAATATAAATTTATTCAACGCCTAAAACAATTACAAAAACTATTTACTGAAACCAAAATGTTGAAAAAAAATAGATTATGTATTTTTAAAATTAAATGGCATATTTCTCAAGAGTTCATAAGAAGTCTGATTATTGGAAATGATGTAGCCACAGTGCAATCCGTGGATCTTGTGTTCCAGAATTGCCATTTATTGCTGCACTAAATCATACAGGTCATCTTTAGGACAAGTGACCATGAGATTTTTTAAAAAATGGAATGAGTGGGGAAAAAGAATTTGAGAAATGAAAGAGTTAAAAAAATGGAAGTCTTTTTTCATCCGATAGTTTCTACAGTGTTTAGTTCTTTTTTTTTATATGTCAAAGTGTTGACCAGAAACCCAGGTCAGCTGCTTGGAAGGCAGCTATGCTAACCACTAGGCCACCAATGCTTGACAGTGTTTAGTTCTTTTGTGTATTTTATCTAATATATTAATCAGTAATCTTTCAGATATTTCTGCTGATATTGCTCTGACTTCTCAAAAGAGGTCCAGAATGAAGATCCTTTTTAAAGTCTTATTCCTAATCCCATGAAGATGCTATGTACAATTTTTCATCTAAATAGTGAGAAATCATCTTGTAATTTGAATATAATCTTTTGCAATAATAGATTAAAACACAATTCTACCATGCTATTTAGGATTAACTTTGGATTGTAGCATAAATTATTTTCTTCATTTAAATGAAAGTTAGATCAAAATTAATTTCCAGTAATAACATCCTGGCATTATTTGGTGTTGGAATGCAGCCACTTTACGGATAGTTTCCTTAGCATTATCTCTGGTGAATAGTATGCCTTGTTTGGGGAAAAAGTTCTTACTTTAAACTTTTGAATACTCAATTAAATATAATCATGAAAAATACTACTAATACACTGAAGTCTATTCCATTGTAATACTTTCAGTTCTTTCACATATTCCTCCAATCAGATATCAGAAAAAAAGTTGTTTCATAGAAAATGAAACTGTTGGGAAAATCAGACTTGCCAATAACTGAAGATTATACAACTTTATCTTTCTTATTGCCTTACCAAGTCCATATAATATTAATATCATTTATGTTCTTTATTACTTTTAGAATGCTTCATATAATTACAACCCACTATTGATAAAGATTTTTGGGGCAATTGAAACCATCAATAGTGGATTATAATTATATGAAGCATTGTAAAAGTAAAAAAAATGTAAATTATATTAATATTATAACTGAAAATATAGTGAGACTCACCTCACATCAAACCCCCCATTTTTGAATGTTTAACCAAGAATTATGGCTTTAAAAAATAAAATTCTTATGAGGTTCCAAACAAATTTATTTTTTAAGATCCCGCACTAAGACTAGCTAGATTTGATCTTTCTAGATGCAACTTGAGTCTTGTCAACATATTCAGGACAGCCCATGGGTACAACACTTAACTGTGTCATAATATGAATACATACAGGTCATGAAACATATAGCTAATGATTGTCAAATCTATGTCTACAGTAACAGAAATGAAGATCTTCAAACCACTAGAGAATCTATCTCCTGGGTGGAATCTCTACATATTCTTTTATAATATTTTGTTAATATTTATAGTTATTATTATATATATAATTTACAATGCTGATGAAAGCTACAAATAAATATGTATATTTTAATAATATTTGAAATAAATAAAAAATTGTTTACACATTATATGTTTTTAAAATTAAAAATAAAGTCTTTAACTTATAAAATCAATTAAATCAGTTAATCAGCTGTGACTTTTTAAAATCCCACTGGAAAAGGAAGCGATGTTTACGATCACAACTCCTAAGTTAATCCACAGTTGCGTGTCAAAACAAACTTAATAAGCGTAAGACCTTGAGTTGAGATGTCAATGAAGTTATTCAGATTAGAAACAAAATCAATAAATCTATTAATTCAGCTCTTTCTTTATATATATATACAAACAAAATATAATTCCAAGTTTTATCATGAAAACTGGCTGTAAATCAACTATCAATCTAATTATTAAAACTCAAATTTATGGCAGGCTGATATTGTGTCTCTTAGTCACTACCGAAAACGAATCTGGTAATCTGGGAAGCACTGATGTTAGATGTCAACTGATTAGTAAAAATTATACAGATAATTAAAATGATGACAGAATGAATAAAAGTTGCCATGAATGCAGCTTTAAGTCTAACATTGGTCAATAATAAGTTGCTTATTTTATTGTATATCTACTTATTGTGCTAAGAAATCAATTGTATCCACAATTATTTTTTTCTTAATGAGATCACTAAATACAAATATATGTAGCTGGTTAAGCAGATTGACTCTGTTTAAACTTTGGAACCTTGGATACTATTAAGTCATTAGCTTGAATAGCAAAATAGAAGTAACTGTTGAATTGTCATTTGTAATCCAGTGTTCATCACTGGTGAAGGACAATAGTCAAAAACCAATTGGGGATTTGGTATCCATCCATGATAGTGTAATCAAATAGTTTATTGCTTGGAAATTTCTGAGAATTTCAGCACCAAAAGACATAAAGCAGAAACACACTTGATGAATCTTAAGCTCCAGTATCCATCTGTCCACATCTTGGGCAAATATTCATGCCTCAAGGTCTTACCATAGTAGAATATAAAATGTGTTATTACTGATAATGTAAATTTAACTACAAAGTTATCTGCTTAATCTGTAATAAAATAATACATTCTTTCACTTTCAAACTATCAATTCACTTTTTTGTTATTATTCTTTATTACAATTTTGTCCATCTAACAATTTTATCTTGATCTGCAAACGACATATTACATTAGCTGTATTATATACTTGATATACATAATTCTATATCTACATACAGATAATTTTAGGTATTTTTTGTTTTTAATACAGATTATTATACACAACTATTGACATTCATCTGCATAATAACATCTGTATTTTACTTCTACATATATATTTATAATTACAATATTTTATATGTATATGGATGTAGAATACAAATGTAGGTATATAGATTTGTGTAATACACCTGCATTCAAATAATTAGGGAAAAAATTGTCATATATTACATATATATATATGGTTAGAAAGAGTTATATATATAAGTGTGTGTACTTGTGCTCTAACATTAATATATATATATTGAGATGATTATATGTATCATAGCATACAACCAAATAGTAGTGTGTGCATATATATATATATAAACTTGAAAGAAAAATAGAAATACAACACAAACAAAAACTTTTTGTAGATATTTTCTATAGTACACTAGAATAACAGGAAAGGATTAAATAACTTTGAATTTTTTTTTTTTTATAAATTAAACATTTTTGAAAGGTTTAATTAATCTTTTATTAATTTTAATTTTGAAATTAAAACAAGCATGTTTTTGAGTTAAAATACATATGCTGGTAATTATAAAATCCCACTTTCTATTTTAATTAAATAAATTTTTTTAAATTAAAGATTGAATAACATATTGGGATAAAAATTATACAAAGTTATTTTTCAAAAGATTAAAGTAAAGGGAGAAAAGTCATTAACTTTTTTCAATCAATATAGGGAAAAATTGGTTTTAATTAGTGTATTTTCTATCCTCACTATAAAAAGGTTTGAAAAAGGATTATGGGGAGTTTTTGAGAGTTTTTCAAGTTTTTACAGATTATGACAGTGACTATGAAGTTATAACTGAAGACAAGAGGCAGTGAAAATCTAGCTCCTGCTACTAGTTCACAATGGTAGAGTTTAGATTCATATGGAAGCAAGACCCAGGTTTCCATGGTCATTTGTTCAAATATATTGTATACTAGTTGCTATGCCTGGAGTCTATCAAATTCTAGACTAAATGCAGCTGACTGTATGTATGCTAACAGTTAACAGATTATACATTTCCCAAAGATGACAATAATTCTGGTCTATTATTTAGAAGGAATCAACTTACCTAGAGAGTTCATCAGCTTGCTGAAAAATTAGTTATACATATAATGTTTTATTCATATGCAGAAAGGCACAGATAAAGATGCTTATATATATATATAATATAGCTGGCGATTAGTGTCATAGATGAATTATTTTAAATAATTTCTTTGATAAAAATGACAGTTGTAATGTCTTTTTAATTACAATTTTTTTTAAGTAATTAACTTTATTCAACAAATTAAGATGCATTTCCAGTATATGTTATTAAAAAAAACTCCAAAAATCTTTTTAGATTAGAGAATAAAAGAACTTGCTGGAATATGTTTAAAGACATTTATATTTAATCAAGTCAAGAATAAGCTGTACAAAAAAAGAAAAGAAAACTTTTATGAATGACTATCAAAAAATTATTCTTTTATAAAGTAAAAGGAATTTTTTTTTATTGGAAATAATGAATTAATAACTTTGATTCATGCTATCTATATATTTTTATATACACATATATATGGGCATTTATGTATTATTAAAAATGAAATATTTTTTTTTACATAAGCCTATGACAATTCAAACATGTTAATTAAAATTATTATACAGAACATCTGAATGCTTATATATATGTGTGAATTTTATGTATATTTTTGACATTGAATTAATTGTATATTAAGAATATATAATATGGTTTATAAAGTTTATTTTTTTATAAACACCAGTGTGTGAACACATTTCTATGCATACACATATATGTTAAATCAATCATTAATTATGTATTACAAAAATGAATTTCATTTATAGGTTTATGATAATTCAAATTTATTCATAAATTATTATACCACATATCTGTGTGGTGATATAATGGGTTTTATGTAAACCCATTGTGTGGTATTTGTAAATCACAATGTGATAGTTAATTCTATCAATAAAAATCAGAAGGCTTAATTTATGTGTATAGCCATATCCAGCAGACCTTAATTTTATTTAAATCTTATTAATAAATTGATATTTCATTGTTAAAGTTATTCCAGTGAATTTATTCAATCCAAAATGGTTTTAGAAAATTATATGTTTGTATTATATTTCTTGATCACAGTAACAGTTACAGAGCTTTTCCTGAGCTAGATTCATGCATAATTGTCTGTTATGTAAAAGGAGTTTATATTTAGTGTTTATGGACTTTCAGTTGATGATGATCCTGGTTGGCACAAATAGGATATCTTTTAAAATCCATGCCCTACATTTCATTTTAATAATTTCTTTAGAAATTAAGATGATAGTTGGCTAGTACATTAATGGTACTAAGTGGACAGAACATTGATGATGATCAGCATGTTTTAGGATCTCAATATTATTTTTTTATTGTTGTATTTTTATGAATTAGAACTTAAGTTTGTGTGTCCAAATTATTGTGTAAATAATCTGCCCCTGGCTGGCAAGAGCTAAATAATTAGCCTGGTCTAAACTGGACCCATTTAAAATTCATTCATAAGCTGAACTGTAGATATATTGTATTGTGGATCATTCATAATGATGAATAATTATTACTTTTTGTATAATGCTGGTGAACTATTATACTTGTAGTTAGTGCTGTTATTTTATCTCTCATGTTTCTCATATTCATTCCTCGTCCTTATCCTCATAGTTTTTCATTATATATTTTTTATATTCAATTTTATATTTTGACTTGGGGTTGATGATGATGATTTCTCATTACCCCAAATTCATCCCATAGAATTTGCACCATTACAATATATATATGATATAATTAAGACAGTCAAAATTGTATACAGAAACAACAACAATAAAATGCACTATTAATTTAAAAGTTGACGAGTATATTATTATATTACAGTAGAGAATTTATCCAATTTAAGGGGTTATTTTGGTTTTGTGAGTAAGATAGCTTCATGCACATGAAGATAACATATAAACATTATATTATGGTACTCTAATAAGAATTTAGCCAAAATTAGGTTATTTAATTTGTTTTATAATACATAAGTAGAAATTTCATCATCTATATGTCGAGGAACTATTGCCTAGTGGAATTTAACTTATAATATTGATTATAATACATTGTACAGGATTAAACCTGCATTTATATATGTAATATATGTGGGATTTGAACTCAGACTTTTACATGACTCACCACTCTCTGTGCCATCTCATATTGCTGACCCACCTGATCACACACATGTTGAAAAGATAAATAATCACCAATATATGTATTTCATACTAAATCAGCAATCATCAGTTGGTCTAGATTACTATCCTCACACATATGTACAATCAGTGCTCAGCTTTATATTAAAATAGCCAATCTTCATACTTTAATGGACAGGCTTCAAACTATTCCAACTCACAACTCTTCAGCCTTCCATTTCATTGAAAATCTGATGATGGGATGTTCAAAGCCCTTGTTAGTGCCAAGGTTGTCATCCTACCCATGTTGACATATTAGTCATTCTGACCCCTCATGTACAGGAGAATAATCCATTTATACATACATATGTGAGGGATGGGCAGACCTTTTACACACTATTTATATAAATTAATACATTGTACAGGATTAAACATGCATTTAATATGTAATATATGTGGGATTCGAACTCAGCCATCTCATATTGCTGACCCACCTGATCACACACATGTTGAAAAGATAAATAATCACCAATAAATGTATTTCATGCTAAACCAGCAATCATCAGTTGGTCTAGATTACCATCCTCACACATATATATACAATCAGTGCTCAGCTTTATATTAAGATAGCCAATCTTCATACTTTAATGGACAGGCTTCAAACTATTCCAACTCACAACTCTTCAGCCTTCCATTTCATTGAAAATCTGATGATGGAACGTTCAAAGCCCTTGTTAGTGCAAGGTTATAAAATTTTTTTGAAACATGGAATGTTACATTGGTGAATAAAATCAGTTAATATATTTAGAATAGAATTAGTAAAACTAATTTTGTAATAGGAATAAGACAATATAATTAAAGATTTTATAAGCTGCAAAAAAGATTGAATTCAATGCTGACACTACATGAAAATTTTCCCTGTTCATTTGATATAAAATGTTTTATTACTGAATTCAAAATTTATTACATAAATACTTCTGCTATATATATATATACTGTATATAATTTTCAGATTTTGATAGGTAATAAACCTAAATTTATGTTTACCTTTTTCTCTTTAGATTAAACATGATTGTTACCTGACAGCCCTAAAATGATAGTTTTAATTTTGTACATTAATAACCTTCAGTTATTTGTAAAAAAACTTATAACTATTTTCTATAATAACTAATATTTAAAATATTAGTAAATATATTTAAAAAAGACAAAATAATTTAAAATTTTATTTTATTTTTAATTTCTAATAAGAATTAAAAAATCTTTATATTTGAGTATTTAATTTATATTCGTTTTCTCATTGGTTGACTTAATTTTTAAAAAAAATATTAGTGCGCATAAAAATGAATATATTTTATTTTTATTAATGAAAATATAATTATGGTAAGAGAAGTATATTTTGAATGCAGTAATATATTTTCAAATTAAAAAAAACAACTTAACTTTTTTCTTGTCCAACACTACATGGAAAGGTACCATTACTTTTATGTGAAAGAATGTTTTTAGAGCTTCGTTTATTAACTATTAAAATCTGATGTTTATCAATAAAAATGAAAACTAAAATATAAATTCATTATTTTTATAAATAAACTATGATCCAGGAGAAATGTGTATTGATTGAATGATTTTTTACTAAAAAAAATATCAGTTTAGAAAAATGTCACAGTGGACAAAACAGAACAGATGATGCTACTCAAATTAGTATATAAAATCAATAAATAAAAAGGTAATTAGCTTTCATCCAGAGGCACAATTTTTCTAAATAATGATTGGAATTGTAAGACTTCATGGCATAGCGACTAGTGTATATAACTGCAATATTTGTGATTTGTGGTTCAAGTCCCAAACAGGTGAATTCTGGTTATTTCTTAGATAATAAAGAGGATATGGATTTTTTAAGTACTCGGCACCTATGTAACTAATAAGTACTGAATAGTAAATGGGAAATTAAGTATTACTTACTAAAAGCTAAAAATTCTATGTTAATCTGGATTGGGAAAATTAGTGTCAATGTACTGAGAGTAAAAACAACAACAACAACAACAAACAAATATAGTTATAATGCAATAAATTGATAAGGAAGTGTTATAACATGAATAATATTAAGATTATAACTTCCTTTTACTGTTTATGGTTTTAATACTGTTAGCATATAGTAATAATTTAAATACTTTAGCATTCTATTAGAAGGTTTATTATGTAGGGAAATGGTTTTATGAAATAAAACTACCACTCAGTCTGCCTAGGTCAGCACAAACAAATAAAAGATTGAACTGATAAAAAATCCAATGTTTTTCAACCTGCTATGTTTGATGTTTAGATAATTTAGAGATTCAGTAGTGCAACTTGTGGCATTAGAACTAACAGCAAATTTATTGTAAACTGACTGAAGAGGCAAGATTAGTTTTCTTAAAAAAAGAAGTATAACTCACTCAAATATTTAAAATGTCATTAAATCGTGCATATTTTCTAATAAAGTACCAAAAAATGAATTCAAGACAACTCTTGTTTTAAAGATTAAGGAAACTCCATTTGTGACCAGAATAAATAAATAAATAAATTAATCGCCATAGTATATAAAAAGATGATGATAATATGTTACTAAGAGAATATTTAGTAAAATAAATAAATAAGGAAAACATATTGTGAGCAGAAAAGATGACAATAAACTCATTATTCACACAAGAAAAAAAATTAAATGTGATAATAAGAGAATTTTTATTAGAAAAAAAAAATTATAGAATTTGAAAATATGCCTTGTGAAGATTTTTGAAATGATATAGAGGTTACTTCATGAGATAAATGTTTTTGGAACAATTTCCCATTAAATTATTATTACTATTAATTCTAGTTAGATATATTAATTTATGGTTAAAATATAGTGTGGTAGTGTAATATTTACAAAGTAAATTTTCTGTAATAAGATAGTATCAGATATATAAAGGAATCTTGCTTTATCCTAGTTGAAACATTCTAAAATTAATTCTTAGATTTAATAGAAGAATAAAGATCAAATAATTATGACCTTTTTTTCTATCCAATAAGAACTTGAAAATCAGACAGAAGTGAGTTCATATATGGCTTTGATACTAAAGGGTATATAAATAGCATTTTGATATTGAGATTTATCACTTGCATTAATATATATTACTTAGTGCTATACAATTTGATTTTTACATATTTTATACTTAGTTGTTTGTTTATATGATTATTAAATTAAGTATAAATTAATTATATTTTGTGAATTTAATCATTAACTGATTTAAATGAAGTTACATTGACATCTGTACCAATTTGATATTTATTTTACTAAAATACTAGTCTGTTATTCATCACCTGGAAGTAAAATTACCTTGATTTTCAGAGGATGCCATATTAGTATTGTTTGGGTTTTGAAATAAAGATTTATAACTTATTCTAATAATTTTAATAATACATCAAATAAACAATGACTGTTAAATATATACTTCTGAGAATATATAGTAATATTTGTGGAAAAATAAATTCCAAATGTGCATACCATTTATTAGAATCATTTTAATAAACTTAAAAACAATGCTTTCTCTTATATCCATGATAATCTATTTGTCAAATAAAATAAAGGCCAATCTTTATCTAACTTCTAAGATATTATATGGATAGTATACCAATCAGTGATCTTCAAAAGGGTGAAACTTTATAGTAGCATTATTATATATAAAGTCTCAATCAAATCAGACCACAATGTGAAATAATAATTAACATGTAAAATTCTAATAATTTTAATAATCTCATAAATAAACAAGAGCCATTAAACATATGGTCTTGAGACTATAAAATAATATTTATGTTGAAATAAACTCTGAATGCATCAACATACTAAAATGTCATAAAGTATTTATGTTTCATATAAGTGGGAAGTTAAGAAATATGGATATTTTTTATATGACTGGTAGATTAGGTTTGATACAAGAAAGAATGTTATTTGCATAATAAGATGGTCTAATTAAACGCTGTTGCAAAATATTTTAATTTCTGGGAAAAATATTTTAATCTCTGGGAACCCTATATCCTCTGAAAGTTAGTTACTAAATGGTCTGTGAACACATTATTTTAAGCAGTATTTTCTAATTAAATTACTTTTTTCCAGAACTTTTTTTAATTAGTTGATTAATAATATATAAATTATCCAGTTAAGATCCTACTAATAATATGTTTTCTAATATACAGATGATCCATTACACTGGTTGATCTGACATGTTTAACGTGGACAAAACTCTGTCTTACAAACTGCCAGAAACAAAAAATATGGCACCCTCTTGTTCCTGGGTCAATCTTACAAACACTTTTTAACTTTTCTCAGAGATGTTTTACCTATTATTTGTCTTACCACTTTCTTTTTGTTTGCTTTCTGGTGCATTAGATTTACATTTATATATGATCAAAATTTATAAATACATTCAAATACCAATCATTAATAAGCTGAAGAAAATAAGAAATTATGATAAAAAATTGATATTTATTGGATTGTATAATCAGGTTTGGGCAAAGGTGAAGATATTAATGGGATTTTCCTAAAACAATGCATATTTTTCTTTTTCATCTTACAAAAATACTTTCTTATTTTGTCAATTTATTCTTATCGCATTTTGTAAATATGTGTACATTAAAAAACAACAACAGATATATTAATCTTTAACTGAGGTTTAAAGTTTATATCTGTGCTAGAGATAATCTCTAGTTTCGAAAATGATTAGTAATAATCATTAGTGTATTTATCTGAAATGGATGGCGTCAAAGTTGTGAGTGGAGGAAGTTTGACAATAGTAAATGAAAATGTAACAATTTACTCTAGATAAATACTTTGCATATAATAAGGATGTATATGAGAGATTGTGACCTGGGCCAAATGATGAGTGCTGGTTCAGCACGAAATGCATCTTGGGGGTCATTTGTCTTTTATTATATCTTTATTTATATGTGTTTAAAAAGAATGGGGAAGTATGGAGATGTTTATTATATCTATATAATGATATGTAAAAGTTGCTTTTCCCATTTATAATCCAATAATAATAAAATAGAAATAATAAAGAGTAAAATCCGTTAGTCAAATATATTTATTAAAAAGATTAAGTAGTGGAAATTATATAGACTGAAAGAATTCTTAAGCTACAAAAATATAGATGTTGGAAATATATTAAAATAAATAAGATCAAGGTAAAAAAAAGACTAAGTTACAAATATGTAACATAAAAAATATTTCGCGGGAGATTATCAGCAGTTTGATTTTGAGATTTGCCTTGCGAAATGTCATATGGTAATGATATATACATATAAGGTTTGATTTTTTATATAAGAAAATATGTGTGACTTGATTTCTCTTTTGAAACGTATTGTTGGATAAATGATGTATCATGCTATGCAGTCTTGCTAATATAAGTAATGACAAATGATAAAATATGATTTATTATCAATCATTTCCATACAGAAATGAAATAAAAGAGCAGAAGATTATTAAAAATGAAAAATAGACTTTGTAGAAATTAGAAAAAAAAAAAGGAAATATTTGGCGAAACTTTAAATCACAAGAAAATTAATTTTTATTAAAGATAAATTTATAAATCTATTTTTTAATTTTTTTTTTCTATTTTATATATACATATTCCCGCACACAAATAATTAAATAACAAAAAAGTGCAAAGTAAAAGATGTATGGTACATCTCAAGTAGTTAACGAGTCATGATTCATATATTAATTGTGACCAATGAAATGTGGTATAATAGTAAATGCGACGCATCACACATTTAATGTTATCGTCATCACTGCAATTTTCAACCATTATTGATCAAATAAAAGATGGATTCATTCCAGTATCTTTGGTTTACTGGTTATCTATATATATTCCAGGAAACATCTCACACATTAACCCTTACATTGTATATTTTGAGATCTCTCATTTCTCATTTGGACGATGATCATCATCATCTTTTAGCTGCTAGACAATGCCATCTTTTGATTAAAAAAATACTTTGCTATAAAACTACCATTTTGTTTTCTTTATTCACGCAAATGCATAGTGGCAAAGGATTAATAAAGGCTCAGATATAGACAAGTTTGTAAAGACTTTTAGACACCAGTAAAATATATTTATATATTTGTGTGTAAAATTATAAGTGTGTAATGCCTTAGTGGTCCAATGGGACATCTTTTTACTATGCCCACTATCTAAAGCTTAAAAGAAGGCTGAATGAACTTTTTTATTGATTTAGGGAGGAGTAATTTTATTTACCTAGGCAACTAATATATAAAAAATTCAATTACTATTCAAAAAAGTTATATTCAATCAAAAACTTGAGTATTTACTTTTTTTGTTCAATTTGGCTTTGTAAAAGCAAAAGTTTCGTTTTTTGATGTTAATTTTGTTAAGGCGTCAATGAAAGTTAAATTTTCTTCGTTTTTTAATAGTAAAAGAATGGAGAGAACAAAAGAATTCAAAACAAGTAAAGTCGAAATTTCGCAATAACAGCCAAACGAGAAAGGCTTGTCAAATTTTAAAATAAGTAGAAGCGTACGAGCCCGAGCCCTAAAACGGTAGGGGGCTTGAAGGAGGTCTGTTCGTTTTATTTCGCAGTTGGTCTTGGATAACATATAGTCCAAGACCTCACACCAAGGCGGCAATGCCAGAACCGGCCCGAAAACATCGCCTAATGATTACCCCAGGAAAAGCGGACCACAAATACCACAAGAACAAGCAGACCAATGGCCGTCATTATTAGAAAATTGCAGTTCGCACAACATTCGGAATTCACAAAGCTTACCTAGTTAAGAATAATAACCCTGTTGTGACCAAGTTAAATAGTTAAAAAAACTTGTGAAAATATAGCTATAAAAGGTCCCGATAGTGTTTATATTTCTATATGAGAGCTCTTAATTAACCAGCTTTTTACTTATTTTAAATGATATTGTATTTTCTATAATTTTCCCCTAAATTAAATTGTCTCCCAAAGTATTAAACATATTTAACCTAGAAATGTTTTTTTTGTTGAATAAAGGTTTCTTTTATCCTTTTTTTATTGTGCTATTAATAGAAGTTATTTTTTTGTTATTAGTTTATTTTAGTGAAATAGGATTTAGTGTACGTTACCTTTGCCAAATGTTTCAATACGCCAGCTAACAATCAAAAAATATTAATTCTCATTACTAAATTACACAAAATAAAAATATTATAAGGTTTTTTTTTTCTTTGTTTTCAATTTGCGAGGGTGTGGCGGCATATTTCAGCGGTTCTTAGGAATCCTGGCACCCATAGGAAATAAAATTAAAAGTTGTTTATGTCTATGGTACAAATTGTAATTAATTAATAGGGGTCGTCAGGAAAAATAGCGTGTTAAGAATAGAAATACTTTCTTTTTTCTGATAAGTTTGATCAACTCACGCTCAAATATATATTTGGAGCGATAGGGTCTAGTAAAACACGCACAATGGCACCCAACCGGGCTTCGATTTAAAAACCACGACCTGAGAAAATCTAAAACCATAAAATTGAGTATTTAATGTCTGTAGCGGAAAATAATTATGTTTTTTTGAAAAAAAAATTATAAGAAAAAAAATAAGTAAACCAGATTATTAAAATATGAAGAAGATATTTTTTAATATGACTTCCAGAAAAAAAAAAATATATGTATATTTTTTTATATATGTCTAAAAACAGATCGGGCGATGTAGACGTAAGTCACAAGTATTTGACCGTAGGCGTTACTGAGAGACCCCCAGTCCTTACCGATATATGAAAAGAGTCTTTAATCACTATTTCTAGCAGATCCCAATAAAGGGGAAGGCGCATTAAGTTGCCACGGGCCTGTAAGACCAGATAGCCGCTCGTTTGTGTTATACTTGGCTTCTTATTAGTAATGTACCAAACGAATAGCCATAATGTTGAAATATTTTCCATTCCCGCGGTTACTAAAAGTGGGCTTGCAGTGCTTGTGATGGTCTACATATATCCCGCTACTAGAAAAAAAAATAGAATATGAATTAAAAAACTTAAGAATAAATTAACCCCTATCCACTCCCCTGTGGTATTGTATTTATTTATATATGTTACAAATTTTTTGGTAAGAATAATTCTTTTTTGATTAGTTATTTTTGTTAGAGCAAATAAAGTTAAATATTCTTCGAATTTTTTTAATAAATAATATTGAAAATTCCAAAAAAAAAGATAAGCTAAAAAAAATATTTCAGCTAATTAAACATAAAACTTGATAAGAAAATAGAGACTTTAGTAAAAATTTTAAAAAATATAAGATTAAGATTGAACCTAAAATAAAGGGGATCTTGAGGAGGGTTTGTTGTTTTTTCGCTAGTTGGTCTTGGATAACATTTAATTCCAACCTCCACGAAGAACGGCCCAAATCAGACCTAATGATGTACCCAGAAGCTGTGACAACGGGAATACAACACTATTCCTTAATTATTAATTAAGAATAATAACCCTGATTGTGAGTTAAATATTAAAAAAAAACTCGTGAAAATATAGCTATAAAAGGAACCCGATAGTGATTTATATTTCTATATGAGAGCTCTTAATTAAAAAACTTTTTACTTATTTTAAATATATTGATATTTTCTATATATTTTCCACCTAAATTAAATTGTCTCTCAAAGTATTAAAAATATTTAACAGAAATGTTTTATTTTGTTAGAATAAAAGAGATTATACTTTATCAACTTTTTTTATTGTGTATTAATAGAAGTTATTATTTTTGTTATTAGATTTATTTTAGTGAAATAGGATTTAAGTATTACTTTGAATATGTTTAATGAGGGAAAATGTAAAAAATATTAATTCTCATTACGGTAGAATTAGTACAAAATAAAAATATTATAAAAGATCTTTTATTTTTCTTTGTTTTACATTTGAGAGGTGTGATATTTCAGCGGATTCTTAGAATCCTGGCGCCATAGAAATAAAATTAAAAGTTGATTTATGTCTATGTACAATTGAATTAATTAATAGGCGAGTGATCAGAAAAATAGTGTGTTAAGAATAAAATAAACTTCTTTTTTCTTGATAAGTTTGATCAATCAGAAATATATATTTGGGGCGTATAGTGGTCTAGTAAAACGGAAACGCTACAATATAAATGTGAATTGCCTTTATGGCATAGTGATCTAGTTAATAAATGATTAATAAATATAATTTGTACAACTTACTTCAAACACTTTATAGTAATTTTTTTTGATTTTATATATACATGCATTCACAATCTGATGTTTCAACTGATCTGTAGTTTTCCTCAGAACTATAACGCACTGATAAATGTAAATCTACTATTATTAATTACTGAAAATGTAATCATTCAGAAGAAATTAAATGATTTACTTAATCTTTTAAAACACTTACAGGTGGGTGAATGCATGGAGATTTATAATAGTTACAAAGCAGTGCACGATCAGAGGTTAATTTTTTTCTCTACAGATACAATGATAAATAAAATAAATTAAAATATATAAATAATATAATAAACAAATGTAAATAAAAAATAAAAATAAATAGCACAAAATATAATAAAAGTAAAATAAATTAAATATGATAAATTAAAACCAATAAAATAAAATAATACAGATAATATAAAATAAAATATGCAACACCAAATTGAAGTATAAAGTAAATATAGATTAATCTTATATATTTTTGTCTATATAATAAAAATGTTTTGCTATCAACTGTTTGAAGTAAGATGTACAAATTGTATTTATATAAAATATTACAGCAAAACAAAGAAAATGATAGGTTTGTGATGTTTGTGAAATTAGTAATAATCATGAATGCTTTTATATAAAGTAGTTGGTGTTAACACCATGAGTGTAGAAAGTTTGACGCATATAAATCAAACTATAAGAATTTGATATCTATAAGTACTGAACAAATGATAATACATACAAGAAATTGTGATTTGGGCCAACTGATGAGTGCTGGTTATTATGAAATATGCACAAAGCAGTTATTTTGGTAATGTGTTTTAGAAATGTTTATTGGAATGAAAGTTTTGAATAGTTACTTGGATTTTTTTATGAGCCAGTTGTCTAATATGATATTAATCCTAACTAAAATCATAAAACTTATCTAGCCTAGATTTAGATTTTAGGTTGTAAGCATAGCAAAAAAATGTGATACTATATTTTTGTTATATTACAACAATCAGAATTTAAATTCCAGGTTTCAGGCATGGCAGAAAGATGTGTTAACCATATTTATTGATTTCTTTGATGTTTGAACAAAGACATAAAAAAAAAAATCAACGAACCCCAAAATTTATATTTTATGCTAAACCAGCACTTATCAATTGACCCAGATCACAATCTCTTGCATATATCTTTATTATTTGTTTGCAAGTAGGAAATTATTACTGTTTGATTTATGTTTAACTTTCTATATTCACAACTTTGACATATTTTAGAGACCTCAGTTTTATATCAACTGTGGGCATCTTCTATTCTTAAGCTAGGAAAAGTACTACCAATAACAAAATTACATAAATTTTTTGTATGCTTATTTATATGCTTTTCACTCTGCTCTATAATTATCTACGTTGAATTATAATTCTCACTGATGAAGGCAAAAGCCAAAAAACCAATATAAGGTTGAGAATATTATAGCACTATAGATCTTCACATCCATTTATTACTTAAGTCTAGTAGATGATTCTAGAGTAGTTTGAAGAGAATTGTTCTGGAAAACATATGATTAAGTATATGAGAAATTTATGTAGTATTGTTAATATTTAAGAAGAGTCATTCAATGGGTATCTAATGATTTTTAGTAAAAGGGCAAAAATAGATAGTATTAAAACTACTGTCTTTCAACATTAAAAAAGTGAATATTCAGTGTTCTTCTCTGGAGGGTTTCAGAGAAGTATTTTTCCTGGAATGGGCTATTTTTTTATCAATATAAGTGAGCTGACAGCCATTTTTGCTCTTTGCAAAGTGATTAATATCATATAGTTTGTCTGAATATGATATAAAACACTATCTTATGATGTAACAACTTTCATCTCTTGAAAATTACAGTAAAAGATATCACTGTTGTTACAAATAAAACTATTGCTGGTAGTTTAATTAACTAACAAATGCCTACGAACTGGCAGTTTAGTCTTAATTTAAACACACATCCCATGACAGCTTGGACTATTTATATTAAATTGATAGCAGTTAATAATGTTCAAAACAAATTACACCTTAAATATACCCCTACAGAGTGTAGTAAGAGTATTTCTATTATTTGTATAAATATAATTATAAGGCAATATACAAGATCAATAGGAATTATTAAAGTATGATTAAGAATCCTCTTCTAATTTGTTACATCATTAAAGAAGAAAAAATAAACGACGTGAAGAACCATAGTAGTTTTAAATGTTCACATCCATTCAAAATGCATGAAGAATCATAGTAGTTTTAGATGTGTATCAATTCCACTTAAAGATAAAGCAAAATTATTATATTTTTGTAGGTAAAATTAGAAAGTCTACAATAATCTTTTGTTCTAGTGAGAATATTTTTATAAAGAAATTTCTTCAATTTGAAACAGACTGTAGAAATAGTATGTATTAAATGTATTTGCTATTGAGTGTGGTTCTATATAGAGACAATTCATTTTGTATCCTAGTGCATGCTATTTACAAGGTGGACAACAGATAGTCTCTCATTTACCCCAACTATGAGCAGACAGTCTTATTTCTATATAAAGACAATTCATTTTGCTTCCAACTACTAAGTGACAGCTGATGTGATTCATGAATCTGGAAATCCAGAATCAGCCACTTTACTACTGCAGTTAAGCCCACAGGATTGCTGTTGACTACTGAAATTTAAATTAAAGCAATGCAATATGCAAATCTAAAGAAAGAGTGGTTCCACATTTGGAGAAGAGAAGTGCCGATGGAGTAGCTCTACATACATAGTTGCTTGTCAAAGGAAAATGTGTATATATGAATATAATTCCGTTCGTCATAACTTCCCCAAAGCAGGGCATAATTACCTTGCTGAGCATAAAAATTTTATTAATAATTTTTTACAATACGGAATTTAAAATATGAATTTTACGTAGGGGGTTTGAACTCAGACTTTCACACGACCCTCAACCATCCATGCCATCTCATACCGCTAATACTTACGAAATACGGAATTTAATTAATTTTTATTTAAACAAGTGTTTAAATCAAACATTCTAAATGACATTCACTAAAATGTAATAAGTATTTTTTTTTTAAAAACAAACAAACAATTCATGATTATATTAAATTATACTTTACAAAAAAGAAATTTCAGACAAAAGAGAAAAATTTAAAAATAATTACAAATGGTTTATTATAAATAATACAACTTTTGTGAAACAATTTAAAATTAAAAAAAAAAAAAACTTCTATTAACACAAAAGTTTTTTTAAAAATTCAAATCTAAAATTAAAAAGAAAATGTTTACAATTTATTTTCTTTATAATGGAAATATTCGTGTCTTGCAGTTATACTTTTTCTTTTTACATATACATTAAATTAGAACAATTCAATATATATATGATTAATAGAGTAAAACACCATTCCCTCAGATTTGAATAAATAACATTATATTGACAAAGAATCAATAATGGCATAAGTGCACCTATTATGTAATCATCTGATGTTTATAAACTTACTATAGCCAACATTAATGGCAAATATGTTGAATTGCTCTGCATTTCTATCAGTGTTGACAAATAATGTGATGTGACGTGATGTGATGTATTTGGCTTCTCTTTAAACGAAGTCAAGAGTATCTCAGCAACCATGCCCAGATAAACCTGTTAGCTACTTTATTTTTCATTCCCCACTCTAAGTCTTCCCATATTCTGCCCCATCCCATTTCCACAACATAATCTTTGTCAACTCTATGGCCTTTAAATCAAAATCCCCCTTATCCTTTCGCAAACCCAGCATAAAAACTACTAACTCACTTTCTGTATTGTCACTTTGTTCATACCTATTCTCCCATAACTTCATTATCTGTACCCTTTCTGCTTTCAAGCATTTACATTCAATCAACAGATGCCTAATATTTTCTATACCTTCCTTACACAATTTTCACGCTAAATCACCCATAGTTTTCCATTTACAAGTATATTCTCTTGTTGCTAAAGATCCCGTTCGAGCCTTAAACAATAAACTACTTTCCTTATTATTATCATAAATTAACTCACATCCAATGTTCCGTTTACTTATATATATATATATTTAAACTCTTCTTACCCTCCATACTACTTCTCCATCTCTCCAACTCCCTATTTTTTATTAATGCTTTTATTCTTTTCCCACACAAAAGTGCCACCTAGTGTAACCTCTAGCAATCAATAGATATTGGAAAGTTGTGCAAATTAAACCCCATCATCATCAAAAGGCTTAGGCTAGTTTCTAAGTTATGGCTTTCATTAATGCGAAGTCTTGGATCAAAAGCTTAAAAAATAGGTAGATTCATTCTAGTCTTTTTGTAACAGAGTGCTATTTATTCATAACCTGAAGGGAGAATGTTTTATTTTATTAATTACTTATATATAAACATACAATTTCTGAAGAACAGAACAATCAATTTTATGCCAGTAAAAAAATATCACATGATTTCCAGAGCTTACATTTAAATAGTTTTTGTAGTTTCTTTCTCATCATTTCAAAGTCATTTTTGTAAGCAAGAATAATCAATGGATATTATATGGAAATATTATTATTTTTACGGGGAGGGGGCATTATTCCTGCATTAAATGAGTAGCTTAAATTTTTTAAATAGCTTTAAATTTAAATCCTTTTTCATCTAATTTTTTAGGTTAAGTATGTAAATATGTATTTAAATTCCTTTAGTTATAAATAAGATAAATTTGCTTTTGTCTAAAGTGATATAAGCAACCCATGACTTTTCTTGTGTATACTTAATCAATTTTTAACAGAAATAACAAATGGATTCCCAAATTAGTGTTTGGCTATCATTGAAAACTAGGCTTTATTTTGATTTCAAAATTTCTTACTTATCTTTAAAAAAATGATATAAAATTATTATTATTTAGTTTTAATCATTTTACATAGTAACAGATTTAATTGTTCTTTCTGGTGAGAGTTTTGTACGCTTTCCATATTTGATTTTAAAATTGAACCATTATTCTATATCAGAATATATATAAAGCTAAAGCTTTAGTACATGCACCTTGAGTGCTTAATTTTAGCAAGAGACCTCTACAAATCATAACACGAGATTCGACTTTATAAAGATAAGAGGGACCCTCTTATCTCTAACCTATTTTTCTTAATTATATAGGCAAATCTAAAGCATTTTGATTTGGGAGCATGAAGCTTTACATAAGTATTACGTGCTGACATTATGCTTAATAAGAATTAATATTTATATCAGAATATAATAAATTGAAACTTGGTTCATTAATAATATAAATTGACAAATGAAGTAAATTTTAAAATATCATATTTGAATTTTGTAAATATTAAAAAAATAAGATCATAATAAAAACAAAGAATTATTTTGTCATTCAACAGTCTTGAGAAGCAAATTGATTTCATAAAACCAATGAAATCTTTTTTTATTGGCACTTGTTTTTAAAATTTGAACAAGTAAATGCCATTATCTGATAAATCTATCAAATTATACTTTAAAATATTACAATTTTTTAATAATTTTTACAATAGGGATGACATATTAACAATCAATTTGAGATGTGTTTACTGAAATTTTATGATCTTCTTTCTTAACCTTATGCAAGAATGTATTACATCTAATTTTAAAAATAAAACATATACATATAAAATAAATGTGCAATAATGTATATTTGATATTTTAAATAATTATACACAATTAATACGCAAAAATAATCATGAATGGAAACTTAACAAAAAAAATTCAAGATTTTAATTATTCAAAATTTTTTCATAATGTAATCTTGCAAAGTACATAAAAACCCAATGACAAGATTTCAAATATCAAAATGGGACTTCACATTTTGAATTATTTTGGCATCTTTACATTTTTTTTGATTATGATATCAGAATACACAAATTTCACATTTTTTTTAAAAAAGTAAAATATCTTAGTATCTCAATGCATCATTATATAAGCAAGTCAACTCCAGCCCTTTTTCTCCATTTCTCCCTGCAGGGTCCTACATTTTGATATATAAACTGGTTAAGCAAACTAATAACCATATTTATATTGAAAAAAAAAGTGTTATTTGTAAGAAAAACTTTTGTTGCAGAAAATTACTTAGCAGTTTGTATATTAAAACTTATATTAAAATATTTTATATTATTCTAATCAACAGAATGAAATTATATTTGCTTTTTATGCAGGTTTTATTATTATTTTGAACATATTTATATAATCACAATCTTTACTGATATTTTTACAAATATTATTTCATTTTAATTTTCATCAAAACACTGATTAATTTGGGTATTTTTTTCAACAATTATTTTATCACTATAATTTAGAGTGTACAATATTTAATATTTTCAACATCTCCAGTATTCAGTGCAGCAGTTTTTGCTATAGACTTATATAGATATTGAGAAAGGCTAGTTCATTGTTCTCATACAAGAAATAGATTACCTGTATCAATTTGATGTTGTGCAAGCATACATTTGTTTATTTTCCTCTCTGCATTTTCTGGTTATGAATGCGAAATTATGAGATAATAAAACTTCTAATACATGTAAAGTGTATGTGATTCCCAAGATGCATTTCTGCAGAATCGGACATCATCAGTTGGCCTAGATTCTTGCCAACACATGTTTGGAAATTTTATAATATACCAAATATCCCATGCATAAGCAAAAAAAAGGGGGAATGTTAAATGAATGTTATTTATTGCTGAGATTTAAAAATTGTTATATTAATATTTAATTGAGTTTAAAAGTCTATATCTGGATTAAAAAAATAAGTAATAATTTATAGCCTAATAAAATGATTAGCAATAATTTTAATATTTATCCTGGGTGATATTTCCAAAATGAATACATTGAGACAATGTGGAACATGTAAATTGAATGATAGTCACTATGATATTATAAGTGATATTTCATAATATCAGTTAAATTATTTTAATTATTACTTCCTCTCTTTGGATTCTAGACTATATATTTTATGTTATTTAAATTTTGTTCATGCTCAATGTTAAAGACTGCATTATGTTTTATTTTGTTGGAATGTCCACCATAATAGAATAGTAGTATTATTTTCATTATTATTGTTGCATATTATCATTATTCATATATTAAACTCTTCTATGTTCCCCTCATATATACCTTAATGCAACTTTTATATATAAATGACTTCTTTATTTTCCTTATAGTTTCGACTATCCTGCAATCTTCATCAGAGCTCTTTTTTAACATTCTCCTTCCTCTTTTACTATCATAACATTTGTGTTTAATTTTTTTTGATTATCAATTGAGATGCAATGAAAAATTTTAATTCTCAAAATTTTAGATATTTCATGCATTTTGCCATGGCACAATTGATTGCTGTATATGCTGTGATTTAATGAAACTATAGTGCAGGAATCTTGCTCATGTTTGACTAGAAAAAATAATTAAATGGTTTCATTGCTCAGGAGTTTATAAAAAGTTTAAATCCTGGAAATAATAGATCTGGAATTGTGAATCCACGAACCTTGAGTTCCAAAGTTTGCTATTGGACCACTATATTAAACTAAGCAGAGATTTATGATTAATGATATTAGAATTTAATTTAATATTGTTTAATTATTATTCACAGATGCTGGTAAACAAGTATGATGATTCTCAGAAAAAAAAAAGATATAAGGAAAAGACAAAAATTAGAAAACAAAAAGAAACTTTGCAATTTAAACTTATCATGCTGTAATTCCAAATTGGAGATAGGATTTCACAAATCCACATTCCCATTATCATAGATAATGCAGGTAAACGATTGGTGATATGAGAAGTTTATGGTGATTCAATCCTATACCAACATGACATCAAAGTAGAATGAAAGTAATTAGATTTCCAGCTTTCTTATTGACACTATTAACAAAGAGAATTTGCAAAGATTCTTTTTTTATTAAAATCAAGATCTTTCTAATATTTACTCTTTGATTTCTAAAACAATACTTTATCTTCAGTCTGACTTTAAGGAATAAACTTGGAACTAGAAGCCATTCTTGTGCTTCTGTGGCTACTTGCACTTTGGACTTTTCCCCATCATCTCTGGTATTTTTACTTTGTTTGTTATCACAGCTTTATTATTCTTAAGATAATAATACTTTTTATCATAATTTTTTACTTTTTAATCATATATTGTAGTTATCCTTTTTTTTTTATTTAAAAAAAGAAGATATTAATTCTTTATGGTGTCTCAATTATATACTTATTTATAATATCCAATTTGGAGAAAATATATATTATCAGATCTAAACTTACCTTTTACAATTTAATATTATTTTTAAATGAATGTCAAATAGAAAAAGAACAAAAGGAAGCCAAAAAAAATCCAAATGGTTATTAAAAAAAATATTGTAATAAAATTACCAATTAAATTAATTTTATAATACTAAATATGATAAATAAGATTAAATTTTTCCATCTAAATTTTTATAAATAAATTTACTCACAAGATATTATGCACTACAGAAGATACAATCAAATTATTGAAAGCCTTAACTCTTCTCCCCGATCCAAAATAATTACACATATACTATTTTAATACAATACAGAGAGCGTACCAATAGCTCAAACAAGCTCTTAATTAATGAGTGCAGTATAAGAAAATATTTAAAATCTCTATTTAGAACACTCTCATCTCCAAACCAACTGGTTTTGAGCTTATGACTGTCAGTGGAGAGCTAGAATATTCAGATACTAGATCTAAAATATAAACTCAAAACCCAGCACTGAGACTATTAAAATGTGGTAGATCTGAATTTAATTCAATCCCATATAGCTATTTAAGTTAGATAGCTGGATTTAAAGACATTTTCATGTCCGAAAATTTCAGAGTTTTTACTTAAATATACGTTTGAAGTAAGTGCTGTGTTTTGAGTTTATATTTTAGATCTAGTGTCTGAATATTCTAGGTCTCCACTGACATGAGCCATAAGTTTGAAAACAGTTGGTCTGGAGATGAGAGTGTTCTGTATAGAGATTTTAAATATTTTCTCATACTGCACTTATTAACTAAGAGCTTGTTTGAGCTATTGGTATGCTTTCTGTATTGCATTTTTGTAACCACAAGCTTATAAAAGTAATGTCATGTTATATATGACTTGCTTTATTAATTATTATACTATTTTAAAGAACAAGAACCTAAACATTAAAATGGTCTATATGCTAATAAATAACAGGCAACACTCTCCATACAGTAGTGCCACTCAGTGCCAACCAGACTAATCAGAGTAGACTGGAGATATTGGATAAGTAGGCATTAGATGGGGATTTTATGCACAAGCCTTATGGCATCCATTAATTAATCTGGTTGGCACTGAGTGGCACTACTGTTGGAGAGTTTTTCCAGTTTAATAACAATTATGTGCTAGCATAAAAAATGTTGATCATGTGATGCTAATAAATAGTTGCTAATTAAATGAACAGCATCCGAAACAAGTAAATATCCATTTGGAATTTTAAAAAGTGACATTTTTTAATTCATTAAAGTAAATTTGGCATTATGACACATTGCTTTAATATTTTATTTAATTTATTTAAATCTACCATTCTAAGATTTATATAAAAAAATGTTTAATTTCTCTGATTATTAAAAAAATGCTTTCTGGTTATATGTCTTTTATATGTTGAGAACATTGCTTGCACTTGACATATATATAAAATCCACATGAAATCGGTAATAAATTCTAAAACATAAAGCTTTTTAAAATCAGTTTTATCTTAAAAGTTTGTCTAGTAGAAGCATAATTATATTCAAATAGACTCAATTAACATTCTGAACTCTCATTTTCCATAGCATTGTATATCAGTATGTTATTTAGAATCAGTTAAAAAGAAATAATTTTTATTGTAATTATTTATAAGAAAAAAATTAAAACGAAGTAAATAATATACACTAAAATATCATGCAAGTATGATTTTGTTTGTAAAACCCAGTTCTCAGTTATTAGTTTAATCAGAAGTATGAATTATTGTGTACTAAGTATTCATACTTTGAGAAACAAAATTATTAGAAATTATTACTAAGATATATTATTATTTATTAATGATTTTTTTATGAATTTCTGTTGAATATTGAATATTATTTTACTTAATAGATTGTAATTTAAGTTAGACAAGATATACAAAAGAGGAATGGTTAGGAGGTTGATAGGATTTGTTCATTCTTTAGTTAGATTAATTAAAGAGAAATGAATTTTTCCCGAGGATTCAAGTAATGGGTGTCATCTTTAAAGTATTTCATGCGAGAACAAACAGCGTTTATATATTTGCCACTAACTAATGAGAATCTAGCTACCTAATTATCAGTTTCTCCTTTTTTCTCTTATTATGATTTATAATAATAATAATAATAATAATAATAATAATAATAATAATAATAATAATAATAATAATAATAATAATAATAATAATAATCATTATCATCATCATCATTAAAATTGCCTCCAGTTTATCACCCGTACTATAGAAATTTTTTATTAATATATATATATACAGGCAAAACTCTCCATATAGTAGTGCCACCTGTGCCAAGCAGATCCAAGGCTCCTCACTGACAAAGGCCATAAGTCAGAAACTAATCTGGGGATATTGAATGAGTAGGCACTAGATGGGGATTTTATGCACAGGCCTTCTGGCATCCATTGATGACTCTGGTTGGCACAGGGTGACACTACTGCATTGCCTGTTTAAAAACAGTTATGTGCTAGCATAAGAGATGATAATCATGTAATATATATAAACTATGCTCACTCTATCACTGAAAGCAAATAAATTTAAAGATAGTACTATTACTGCTTTATATATAAAGAAAATAGTGAAAAGGTTAAACATTCTTATCAAAGACAATGTCTTTAATTTGAATATTTGATTTTGAGAAGTATGATGCAGTACTAATAATGCATTAAGGTTATATTAATATTTTTACTATTTTTCTCCAAAGTATAAAGCAATATTAGTATAATGTTTTATTTAATATACATATATATTAGTATAATAAATGTAATAATGTTCAAGGCTAAATGGGTTCGTAATTATTCATTAAAACCAGTCAACACTTAGACAATCCCAATATCAATAACAATCATTAATTGCAAACTGTTGTCAAGGCTTGACTGGTTTTAATGATATATTAGTATGTATGTATATATATTTTTATGAAAAAATGAATTCTCAAAAACGTAATATGCTTACTATATTACGAATATAAGAAGATATGATTGATAGCAAGGATATAAAAAGACATGATTGATAGCAAATGTAAAATATAACACTGTATTTTCAATAGATTTGTTTCCCTATATTACTTGAATTTTTTAACAAAGATTTAAATATATATAGTGCTAACAAATATTTAATACACATAACTTAATGTATATGAAATTTAATTGAAAGTAATAATACTTTTAGAAGCTAGGTATAAGCAAAGTAGCTTTGTGTAAATAAATAATGTGTACATACAGATGTGCGCATAAAACATTTATAGAAAAATTGAATTTCATCAATTTAACAATCATTTGCTTTCTAAAGTCTTGAAGTTATTCAGCTCAGCGCTTTCTCATTGAAGGTTATACGACAATTCAGTTTACATTTCGACTGAATCTATAACTCATCTACTTAAGAAATCAAAAATTTTATTTAAATAAAAGATAATTGATATCATTGAAAAGGATTGTAAAATGCCTTAATTATCTCTGTTTTTATTTTTTAAAATGAACTTGAAAGATATGAAGTTTTGTATTTGAATCTATGTATGTCGTCGTGTATATCGGTTGTAGAGCATGAAGCGGATGACTAAAGGAAGCTTGAAAGTCTGGATTCAAACCCCCTCTAATTAAATTTTGAAGATAGCTTATAATCTTTTTTAGTTAGTCTATTCTTTGCATTCGCTCTTTTATTACTTTTTTAACTCTCGTCTATTTTATTCATCTTTGTTATATTTTAATTATGAATGAATAATAACTGAAATAAATTTTTAGTTTGTTTTGTTAATGGTTTGAACGAAATTCTAAGAAGTTGAAAACATATGGAAAGATCAGAAACTTTCTTTTCTAAAACTGCCCTTTTATCATTCGTGAATTTGCTTGTTTTTGCCAAAAGAAGAATCAATAAATGACAGATAAAGTGGAAATCTTGATTCACTTCAATAGAAAGAGAATTAATTAAAAATACTTTGTCCAAGTTTACTAAAAGTCCTTTATTGAACTATTCATAATGCCCTAAAGATTTCATATTTTCTTTAATATAACGAATATATTTGGAAAATTTACACGCACGCGCGCGTAAATATATATATAGGTAGAGCAAAGTACCCTCAAATATCTTACCTGTAGGACCAAAGACTTCCCCCCCCCCCACGGAAGAATAATAAAGAAAAGATAATATTCACTAAGCGAAGCAATTATCGATTGGTGAATTTAATTTTTCTTGTTTCTTACTTTATCGCGTAATTAATAATTAAATACCCATTTGACTGTGAAAAAGTCCATATAAAATTATAATAATCAAACGGTTAAATTTGCGTCGGTAAATTTTAAATGACAAGTGTCCAACTTCTTCCCCTCACAATTTTGCCATCTTCCACTCTTTTGTTCAACTAGAGATTGTCTCTAATCCAGATATAAATTTTAAACCTCAGCTAAAGATTAATATATTTGACTTTTTTAATTTTAAACACACACACACACACACACACATGGAGTTATTCACATTTCTCTGTCCCATGTGTAATATCTTTATAAATAAATATATTAAACAATCTCCACACCAGCTTTCAATAAAACACAATAAAAAACAAATGATCCCCAAGATGCATTTCATGCATTATTTGGCACAGATCATCTCTCACATATATCCTTATTATATGTACAGTGTGACAAGTGTCAAACTTAATCCATCCATAACTTTGCCACTATGCATACTGCATTAATCCAGTAATGATTATCACTAATTATTTATTCAACTAGAGATTATCTCTAGTCCAGATATGAACTATAAATCTCAGTTAAACATTAATATATCTGACTTTTTAAATTTTAAATACATTTACATATTTGTAATTATATACGACTATTTTCATCATTTGATTTTAATTATCAAATGTTTTTAGAAAAGTTCAAACTTTATTTAAAGTTGTAGTAATAGCATACAGGTTGGTATATAACACAATGTTTTCAGTGGTATTCTCTTCTCTTCTTGAAGTATTTCTGGATTGATCAATGGTAATATTGGAATGGGAATTGAAATGGTGGCTTTTAAATGATAAAAATTTAGCGAGAACAAAGATAATTTTAAGAATGAGACAATATATTTAAATTTCGGTAAAGATTCAATTAAAAGCTAAATGATAACCTTTTTTTAAATATAATAATATACAACATATTTGTTTTTTTTTTTTAAGCAAATTATTTTCTGTCCTTCTACATGAAATCCCCCCAAAAATGGTCCAACACTGACATAGCTGTTTATTAATTAGAAATATATCAATTTATTCTGGTAATCTGTAAATTAGGGATCTTTTTACTTGAGGTAGAATTTAAAGAACTCCTGCAGTCTTGTTGATAGAGTCATAAAGTCTTGATTAATTTTACATATAGTTTTTCCAATGAACATTCTTCATTATGTCAATAAAGACACACAATTTGTCAAATTCTATATCAAATAAAAAAATCTGCCTAAATTATGCAATGGTCTAATTTAAGAGACTAATTTTTAAATTCACCTTGCCAAAATTTTTTTTTCCAAAGTTTTAAGTCCTTTGGCATACAAGGCCCAGTTCATTATCAGAGATTCTAGATACTTTGTAGAATTAATCAAGAACATGAAAATTGAAAGAACTGACTTACTGGTAAACTTTGATGTGGAAAGTTTATTCATGAATGTACCATGTGAAGAAGCATTGTCTATTGTAAGGAAAAGATTAAATGGAGATAATAGTTTACAAACCAGAACAGCTCTTCCTGTTGATAGTATAATGGATCTATTAACATTCTGCATAAAAACAACCTACTTTCAACATAACACAGAATTCTTCAAACAAAATCAAGGAATGGCTATGGGATCACCCCTCTGGTTAGCAATATTTACATGGAAGAACTTGAAACCTTAGCCATAAAAACTATTCCATATCCATCTAAAGTTTGGCTTTGCTATGTGGATGATACATTTGTTGTATGGCCACATGGTGAAGCATTTCTACACATGTTCTGGAAACACATCAACAATATATCCCCTTAAATTAAATTTACAATAGAATCAGAATAAGAACAAAAATTGGCATTCTTAGATATTCTTGTGACAAGTCTCCCTCACGGCAAAATCAAACTACAGTTTACCAAAAACTTACACATACAGGAAAATACCTAGTCTATACATCCAATCACATCAGAAACACAAAACATTGAGTTGAGTTATACTATCACTATGGAACAGAGCAAAAGAAGTTTGTTCAGAAACAAGTGATTTAGAAAAAGAAAAGATCTATATAGAACAAACTCTTAGGAAAAATGGTTATCCATCAGCTGTTATTAAGAAAATGTTAAATAGACAACAAAAAGAACCATTACTGTAATGTACCCATACATTCCAAAAATAGTAGAAAAATTAAGGACAATCTGCAATCAGTATAATATCAGAACAAGTTTCCAGAGCCATACTGCCCTATGAGGAATTCTAGCATCTACAAAGCCTAAACTTGAAATGCTGACAAGAAAAAACTGCATCTATGAAATACCATGTGAATGTGGAAGAACATATATTGGTGGGACCAGTCATTCCATTGAAAAACATTTGCAAGAACACAAACTGATGATTAGAAAAGAGAAAACAGATGTGTCTAAGGTAGCAGACCATGTATGTGCCAATGAACATATGTTCAATTGGGAAAATACAAAAATATTGGATAGAGAAGAAAAGGTACAAAGAAAAAAAATTTAAAGAAGCTGCTCACATGACAATGGCAAAAAATCCCATAAACCAACCTAGTGTCACTATACATTAATGTATGGAAACCACTAAACAACTTTGCTTTTAGGAAAAAGTGGAGATGAACTTCATAAATAAGTATATGAAATTACTACAAACTTTTGCATTTGGCAGGATGGCTCAGTTAGTTAGAGCATTACCTTAAAATTCAATACTCAAGAATCTAAGGGTCTAGGTTCGAATCCATGTTAGTACTGTCACTGGTCAGGCCAGCAATACCTGAAGAAGAGGGAGAATAATAACTCTTAAAATGTTCTGCATATACTAACCTGTACTGGTGTGCTATTACTAACAGTTGAATGTATTTGGAATATTTAAATAAAGTTAAATTTTTCTAAAGACATTCAATACACATGGAAATAGTCCAATATGAAAATACAAATGCAATGATTATATTTGCATTAAGGCATTTTATTGAGTGATTCATATGTAAAGATTGAAAATGGTGTATTAAAAAAATTGTAGAAAACCCCTCAAATATTCATATATTATCAATTCAAAAATACTATTAATAAATTGACTAATTTCTTTGAATTGAGTTTCTGCTGAAATATCAACATGCAGTGTCATTTTTAGAAACTTAACAATTCAGTTTACATTAATTTTAAGCAGTAAACATGGCAACCTGCATTTAGTCTTGATAATCTTATTAAATGCAATGTATTCTGTAAATTAGAGAAACTCACATATTTGCAAAATTCACAAAATTGGGACACAAGATCATATGATAATGATGATCAAATGAAAGCATTCATTTTTGTATGTACCAGAAAATAAATGAAACACTGAAGTGGAACACTGAGTCATAAAAAGATAATATGCACATAACTAAGCTTAGCCAGTTATGGTGTGGTGATGATTATCTGAAGCACAAACATCAAGAATACTAGTAGAAATGTTGATTCTAATAATCAGAATAAAAACAAAGAGGAGGATGTGTTAGCTATCTAACTAGACTTTCATAATGAATAACAAATATTTCAATATATGTTTATGCACTTGCTTTGCAGAATATACCTCTGATCAGACAATATTTCAGATCAGAACACCTTGCTATTAGTCATGATCAGGATTTGGCAAACTTTTTAATATAAAGAACCATTTTGTTTGTCCTCCTCTTTACCCTCAATAAAAGAGCTGCAAGGAAAAAGGTACAAAATAGATTCATAAAAATATGAATTTCTGTAATGGCTGTAGATATATTTGAACATTTATTTTAGCAATATAATATAATAGAATATGTATATTTGCAAACAAAAAAATCTCATAAAAATAAACAAACAAAATCAAAAAATTACTTTGACAGTTTGATTTATTCACAAGTTTCTAATATTTAAATATTTATCATATACAGAAATCCTACACATCACATGATCACCATTTCTTATGCTTGCTTAGTGCTCTCAGATCCAAAGCTCCTCACTGATGAAAGCCACAAGCTAGAAACTAGTCAGGGGATATTGGAGGAATAGGTACTAGATAGTGATTTTATGCACAAGCCTTATGACATCCATTGATTACTCTGGCTTGCATTGAGTGGCACTACTGTATGGAGAGTTTTGCCTGTTTTAATAACAGAAATCACTACTCTGTAATAAGGCTGAATTAAAAAAACACTTTGTAAGGCATATTTTTCTCTTCTAGAATCATCAATAGATTTATTTAAAAATGACAAAAGGAAATAAAAAATATGATGTTTATCATGGTAAAAAGAAACACAAGATTGTGACCTCGTGGCTTGTGAGCCATAGTTTGCCAACCTCTGATTATGATTTTTAATATCCACAATTCTTAGATTAAACTAAAACCATCAAGCCTACCAAAGTTGCAAAATATTTTTTTTTGTAGACATATGACCAGAATTAGAGTAAGTAATATAGAAAAATCAGACATATTGATATATTATCTACCGAGTATTTTTTTTGACAGATATTTGGTCATATGTTTCAGGAATATATGGTGGAATAGAAGTTTGAAATATTATATATATGTGAAGTGAAAGTATATTTAACAATGTCTATATGAAGTTAAATTACAATATAAGCTATATATGTCTTTCTCACTTGAAAAATTGAAGTGAATATTTTAAAAATGCATCCAGAGGAAAAGACATTGGTCTGACGTTTGGACTAATGGATGTTTGTGATAAGATTGAGTTAATGAAAAAGATTCACTGATAAGAATAAAACTTGAAATATAGTAATAAATTAATAGTAAATAGAATCTTAATAAACACATACTTATTAATATAGAAATTAATAATAATTCATAAAAAAGAACTATTTCAATAATTGTACAAATAATCATTTATAATTTTTTTTAGATTAAGTAAAGAATTCTGTGAAGTTGATTTAGAATCAATTTATTAGAAGTTTATACAATTGTCCTTTCTTAATCTTATTCTTTTTTTAATTTAATAATTATCACCAAAATATTTTCTTTTTGCTACAGGATCTTCATGAATTCTTTCTCTTATATATTCACACACAAACACACACACGCATATATATATACGAAACTAAACCTAAAATATTTTTAAAATAATATTATTGCAGTTATTTTCTTTTCAAGCAAATTACTGACTGTGTATACATATATGTAATTCTATGAACAAGAAATTACTAAAAATTTAAAATAATTATTGGAAGCTAAATATTTTTCGTATTAAATATTAAAAGAACAAATTTAGACAAATTTACCAAAGAAACTTAAAATGCCATTTCTACAAAGTTTATAGAGGTATATATTTTGTGCAAGCTTTTCTTAACAATGTATCTCATTTCTAATTAATTATGTATTGACATGAATTAACAATTTCCCAGCATAAATAATTGCTAGTCCATGATTTTAGTTAATGACAGTTCAAGAAGCACTCTTTCAATGCAGTCTAATTAATCCACTGAAAAATCAGAAACATGATTAGATAGCTATTCTTTCAAGTACAAAGACAATTAGTCAAAGTCCTCCAGTTCCGTTAGCAAAGCTAATGATCCGTCAAGCGTTGGTGGCCGAGTGGTTAGCATAGTTGCCTTCCAAGCAGCTGGCCCAGGTTTGCGTCCTGATCAACGCTTTGACATATGAAAAAAAAGAAGCCAATGATCCGTCCAAATATATGATGACTTTGATTGGAAGTTTAACTACACATTATTGTAGATGATTCTATAACAGAAAACAAAACTGATTAATTTTATCAATTTCTAATAGTTACTCAAAGGGTGTATTATATTGGACAGAAGAAGATTAGATACAATAAAAGATTTGTTTTTCAAATATGATATTTATTCAATAAATCAACTTGTATTACACTAATCACTTCTAATATAGTCACATATCTCTTTCATTATGGACAATTGAATGTACCATATTTGCATAAATTTTATAATCAAAAATAAAGAATAAATATCTTAACCATTACTTATTCAATGCAACAGCACATCATTTGGGATTGACCACATCGTTATTACTATTTATAGTTTTAAAAGATATTTGAAAAATTTAATTTTAACAGAAACTGATGATTTACTATTATTAGTTTAACCTTGTTATTATTAATTATTTTGAATATTTTTGATATTAATGTATATAGCTGTTTTTCTGGATTTTATTGCGTTCCTCACACAGTTTTTATTATTAAGAAAGCTATATCATTTGCATAACTTTTTAATTAAAAAAAGATCTATATTATTTTTAAATAAATAAATTACCATTTATTGAATATCTGTTACTATCAATGAACTATTTTTTTTCCCTTTTATAAGTTTTCTTTAAAAAAACATTTTAAATCTGTAAAACAAAAACAATATACTAAAAATATTATTTCATAATTGCTTTTATTCTCAAATTTCTTAATAAGTTCCCTTTATAATATACTTTAATCTAGTTACTAATACCAAACAGTTTAATCTTTTTATTTTACTTAAAGTGTTATATATTTCTCAAAAATGCATTAAAATATTTTAAAAACAGTTGCTTTCTTCTCAAAATTAAAAATATTTACATATATTGTTTAATTTTTAATCAGAAAAAAATTATACCGAATACTGCACTAGTAAATTAAATATAGTTACATAGATTCTAATATTTCATAATATTAACAGACAGTAAATCAGAAAATTGTTAATGGACGAAATATGTTAAGTGAATAATGGAAGACCTTCATGCTCTCATTCCAAGATGCTTTAGACTACATAAGTGAATTTAGGTACAAAGGTAAGATAAACTGCTCTTATATTTTCAGTCTCTACTTTGTGCTTTGGTTTGAGAGTATTTTTTATATTTGATAAATCACTGTTGAGGTATAAAACAATATTTACTATAATACACCATATATTCCTTAAATTACACTCTACAATGCAGTTTAACATATGATTTATTTTATTTCCTTCCTTACAGTTTCAACTTTCCAGCAGTCATCATCAGAGCTTTTATCTCAGTACCCTTTCTCCTATAACTGAAAAGGGTATTGAGATAAAAACTCTGATAATGACTGCTGGACAGTTGAAACTGTAAGGAAGGAAATAAAATAAATCATATGTTAAACTGCATTGTAAAGTGTAATTTAAGGAGTATGTGGTGTATTATAGTATATATAAGCAATGCAAATAAGAAGTAGAATGAAAATTAATAACAATATTATAGTGCATATGTATAGGTTGTAATTCCCTTCTGATTAAAAATTACATATGAATATTGTGCTAATAAATTAAATATAGAGTTACATACTATATTTTTTAAAAGAGTATCTAGAAAATATAATTTTATTTATTGATTTTTTTTATACCAACTTAACCTAGTGGTGTTTATTCAATATAATGTCAGTCACTGCAAATAGGCTCAGCATTAGACAGTAATAATGTAAATGAAAAAAAGTTTTACATAATTTGAATAAACAGAAAACTGTTTACAGATTAAGACTTAAAATTTTAATTAAAGTATCTAAATATCAAAAGACACCAGTGATTAAATACTACTTATTCTCTGCAGAGGAGAAAGTATACTTCTATGTTCAGAAATCATAAGTTATTGATGAGGTAAGAACAAAAATGAATTTATACATAATTTTTTATTTAATTCTAAGGCAGTATTAATTTTCCTTATACTGAATGTTTGTTGTATATCTAAATAGAAGGATATATAATATCAAATCGAACAAGGGCTTTGAGTGTTCCAACATCGATTTTTCAATGAAAGGGATGGCTGAATAGTTGGAAGAATGAGAAATTGAAGCCTGTCCATTAAAGTTTGAGGAATTATCTTAATATGAACGGAGCACTGATTGTATATGTGTATGATAAATTATGATCTGGCCAACTGATGAATGCTGGTTTGGCATGAAATACATATATTGACGATCATGTATCTTTGTCACATGTGACCATGGATATTGTTGCTTATTTATTTTTTATATGTATCAAAAAAAAAAAATCTCTTATTTTAGAAATTATAAAAAGGGTAAATTTTTTAATATATATATATGCTTTTTCAAATTATTATCAGTAACTGCATTACTATTATATTTTTTTAAAATTTTGTCTTTATAGAGCATGTAATTTTAATTTATATACAGTACATGCACTGCACACACAGCATTATATCTATATGTATATGCATGTTGAAATGCAATGTATTATACATTTAGAATATAGTAAATAATATGCATTCTATTTTAATCATAGTTTATCAGCAAAAGGTAAGCTATTATATGCTATTTTCATTGAATGCGAGGCAAGCTTGGACCAAAATATAGTATAGTTTACTGTCCTACTGTATATATAATTGTTTTCATTCATAAAAAGGAAATTTTTAAATCAATTGATTGTGAAATAGGATTTACTCTTTTCCTGTCTTGATCCATTTGAAAATTAGTAATGGGTTTTTTATATTATTGAAAAGAAACATTTTAAAGCCAGATTTATATTGTGAATATAATATAATTATTTAAAAATAATTTGAAATATTTACTATAGTGGATTTAAATGTGAAGAGAGTAATATATTTATGCTCTCAAATCAAGATACTTCAGATTGACTTATAAAAATAAGAATTTATAAGGCCCCTACATTGTATTGAGATTAGAGAGGCCCCTATATAGTCAAAAATTACATTGTTTGGCTATTAAACAAATGTTTAAGGTTAAACAATCCAAAACAAAGCACAACTCTCCATATAGTAGTGCCATCTTGTGCTAACAAGAGCAATCAATGGATGCCAGAAGGCTTGTGCATAAAATCTCTATCTGGTGCCTACTCATCCAATATCCCCAGACTAGTTTCTGGCTTGTGGCCTTCATCAGTGAGGAGCCTTGGATCTGAGAGCACTGCACCTAGATCTTAGGATATAATGTAACCCTCCAGCACCCACCTTTTACCTCTATTTATCTACAAAACCATGAGAATGAAATTGAAAACACAAGATGGCACTACTACATGGAGAGTTTTGGTTGTTTTGAATTGTTTAATAACAATTATGTGCTAGTATGAGATAGTGACCATGTGATGAAATGTTTAAGATGCATGTGAAAAAAGGTTAAAGCCTTTCTCTTTCTAATCTAAGATTATCTTTAATATCAAATAATTTTTTTAAACATTATCAATTCACTGTAGAATGAAAACCTTTTCAAATTTAATTTTCTTTATTTAATTTTTAGTTCTCTTCTCCTAATCACATTAGTAAATCTTATATCATTCATCTGTTTCACATGCAATATTTTTTCTCGATATTTTACAATATTTTGATATCCTGTTTACTTTAACTATTTTTCTATTGTTATGTTTTCTGTCAAAATTATTAACTCAACTTCATTGCAACCTTTTAATTTTTCAGTTCTGGCAATAATAACTGTTTGTTTATTTATCCATGTTATTTACTTTCAATCTTTTCTCATTATTTTTGATATACACATTTATATGTTTTCCTGTAGGATTTGAAGTTTTTTCATTGCCTTTCTATTGTGTGATCAAGTCTCGCATTTATAATAAATATTTATTAAAATCATTCTTTGTAAATACATAAATATTATTTTTTTATATCAACTTATTTCTATCAAAGTCATTCCAGATAATTAAATTACAGGTTTTGTTCTAGAAAAAAGAGATAATTAATATATTTATTTATGAAAATAATGAAGATGAGAAAGATAATATAACCTTCTACAACAAAAATACTGAGTTGATTAAAAGTATATCAATAATCATGAGATAATAAAATTATTTTATTTTTTTTTTTTAAAAGAAAACTTTATTGATTGATTCTCCTGAGGAAAAAAGGAGACCCTTTTCATACATGGAAGATCTATTTGGGAATCTTAATTAAATTCAATTTCATAATGCTTACATAAACCAAATCCAAACCCAGATTAGATAAATGATTGAAACTGGAGTTATGGAAAGAAAATGCTTTAAAAAATTATTAAAAATTTGGGGATTATGGATTGTAACTTTATCAAAGGAAATTACATGTTTCCCCTTCACTCATTAACAAAAAATTTGATCTCAGAGGTTTTTTTTGCTTTTGGCAATTACTATTAGATTTTTTAAAGTTGTGACTTCATACAAATATAAAATGAAAGAAGAACTAATAGGTCTACACCACCTACCAAATGATTGCTAAGAAATTATAAAATTTGTGAAGGATATTTGAAAATATTATAGACAATTTGTAGAACAATAATAGAAGTAGAAAAAAAAAATGTTGATAAATCATTTCAAAAAAGAAATGATTATGAATATAATGTTTAAAAAGAATGTTTTGGGAATACTGTACAGGGCTGGTCTTTTGATGGGTATCTGATGATGATTAATTATAGTTTTATCTCACTTTATTTTACAACTAAACTATTACTTTTAAAAATATTTTATGCTACAAATGTAAAATGTTGATTAAACTCTCGTTTTTTAAATCCTTCTACTTCAAAATTATTACAACTTATTATAAATATAAACTACTTAAAAGGAATTTATTTCTTTACTTAAATACTTTATTATATAAAATGCAATTAAAATTCAAAATTATTTAGTTATTACCAAAATCACACTTCTCCTTATGTTTGCCGCAATATCCTATAAATACAATCTATCCAAACTTCAAACACTTTTTAGCAAACTCTTTATTTGTACATACACATACAATGTTTCGACTGTGCAGTCTTTTCAGAGCAATTTTATTTTGATCTTCTAAATAAAAAATAAAAAGATCAAAATAAAATTGCTCTGAAGAAGACTGCAGGTCAGTCGAAACGTAGGTGTATGTGTATGCACAAATAAAGATTTTGCTAAAAAGTGTTTAAAGTTTGGATAGATTGTATTTATTTAGTTATTACTTTTTGAAGACTATGCCGTTTATATGTAAGGAAGAATGAATTCAAATAATTCTCTTCATTAAATTAATATTCAAAGAGAAGCTACTGAGACATAACGCAGAAATTGATTAGCAGACATTTTATAAAATTTAAAGTGATATAATCTATGCATAACGAACTTCAAGTAGTCTTTATGAAGATCAATTGGTGATAGTATCACGTCTTCTCTTTTTGTTCTCTGTAGATGATTTTCCAACTGTCAGAGAATTATTGAGACCTATTCCTGACACCATCTTTAATGATTAGTTAACTTGTTTAAATTTATATACAAGGAAAGAATAATGTAAACAAAAACTTTTCTTTTGTTTTTTCTCTGATGCTGAAAATTTATATATAACATGTTTTTTACTTAATGCTTTTAAAATAATTATTCCTATAATAAATTAATTAAATAACATTAAAACATTCACAACACTTTTAAACAGAAATATATTTATCATTATTATCAAAGTTTTCTACAGAAGGATACATCTGGTTTATTTACGTTGTAATCTGTGTCAATTAACAGTGCCATTTATCAGCGAGTTGACAGAAAAGAGAATTAAACTTAAAAAAAAAAAAACAGACGTCAATGCATAAACATAGGAATTGTTATAATTAATATCTATAATAATAAAACGTGAATATGCGTGATAATAAAAACTATATCTTTTATTTATTACAATACGATGTTCAAATGTCAACTTTCAGAAAAGATATTTTGTTGGTATTTAAAGCTTTTGACGTTATAAAAAAACATAAAAAATAATGTCTTTATATATAATCCAAGTTGTCTTATAATCTTTGTGAATCAGAAACTTTAATTTGTTTGTTATTTAGAAATAACCCCCTCTTTTTTTTAATGAAAGTATTCTGTGACTTGGTACAGTTAGTAAAGAGGCAGATTTTGGAACTCAAATTCAATGGCCCAGCACTGTCACTGATTATTATTTAAAGCAAAAGTAAACAAGTATGAATATCTTTTTGAATTTATTAATCCTAATATAATTAACGCACATAAAAACTTAAAACACGTATTTATATTAGTTTTAAAATGTTTTATCTGAAAGTAAGCCAGAAAAACAAAGATTTACACACACACACACACAAAACTAAAAAAGGTTAAATTAAGAATAAAAAAAAATTCTTAAAAGATTAAAACTAAATGACTTCAAAAGTTAAAATTGAATATACCTAAGCTATGACTAAGCGTTATATGAAATATGTGTTTTAAATTTTTTTATTATTTTAAATTTTTGAGGGGATCTGAATCCAGATTTTCAAACGCTTCATCCATCGATTTCATCTTATACAACCGATAAACATGAATGACCACATATTGCTCTACAATATACATATTTCAGCACGGTATATTTTTATTGGAGATCTTTTTTTATATATATACGTATACGGTTATATGCATTGGTTGTATAAGATGGAGTGGATGACTGAGGGAAACTTGAAAGTCTGGGTTCAGATCCCCTCTAATTAAATCTAGCTTAAGTATATATATATTTTAAATCTTATAAAAATAATATATTGTGAAAATATGAATCACATATGTGGGTAAATCAGTGGTGTGTAACTCATGGACGGTGACTCCTCAGGGATCACGAAATTAAAAAAAAAAATCTCTAAAGTTTTGAATAATGATAAGTTATTTTGGAAATAATTTAATTTTTTAAATAAAATTGCACAAAATAAATTATTTTTATACCTAGCATAATTTTTTTTTAAGTATATAATTTGTGTCTCAAAATTTTCATTTCAAATAGTAAGTGCTTAATACTAAAATATTAGGAAATAAAAATTTGTGTATTAATTAAAATTACTATTGTTTTATTATGAGTATCCTTACATACTCATGCTTATAATTTAGCCACGATGTTAAAAACAAATAATGGGGCACATCAAATTTCCATTTCAGGAAAGAATTGCAAGTGTACAAAAAGAGTTAAATAGTGTAAAAAGGTTGCCCACCACCATGTTAGATGATAAAATTATTTTAATTAGCAATATAGACAAATTGATAGCCATTCAGGAGATGACATGGCATGCAATATGGCAGGAGGTTGAATTATGATCCATGAATATTTAACTCTTGCATGCCTGCATTATTGTACTCAATCATGAAGAAACAGTATAATCAATAATGCAACTTTCATAAAATAAAAGATTGGCTTGATGGAAGATTTATAAGCTGACTGATTTTTAAAATTGCAATAATGGTGGCCTATCGGTTAGCGCAGCTGCCTTCCAAGCAGCTGGCCTGGGTTCGCTTCCTGGTCAACACTTTGATATATATATAAACAATTAAAATCAGATGATTTTGTCATCAGATCTCAGTAAATAATTTCAAGTGATCATTTTATTAACATATCTAAGAATAAAAAGGGCAGTGGGAGTATATCATTAATATTATTGCTCTTTTCTAGGGGTGGTACAAACATCACCCAAACATCAATGTTATTTTTTGATGTAGTGCGAAATTTCAGATCTTTTGGTATCATCAAAAGAAGTTAAACATTATGAAATACCTTGATCTGATTATTAATACAAATGGAAATGTAAGGGTGACATAATTGCAGAATTAAACTTGGATGAAATAATTTAATATTAAAAAAATATGCCTATTTTTAACAAATGTACTTTATCATTTCTTAAATAAGGATCTGAAATTTTAAATCTTAAGGACTGAATAATGCAGAAACTTTAGATCACATAATAAAGTTTGAAGATATATATATAATGAAAATAACGACGGAATTGAAAAAAAAAATACGAGTGAGAGAGCTAATAGATATCATTAATATCACTGAAGGAATAAAAAAGACAAAAATAAAACTGGGCTGGATATATATAATACTTAAAGAGAAGAAATAGGTAAATAAAACTATATCCCAAAAGTCTGTAAAAGACTAAAAAAAAGACTATGTAGGAGATAAATAGATGAAATAAAGTTTGTTGGAATGAATATGGAGGACCTGGGCTATAGATTGGAAAAACTGAATTAACCTTGATGATGACTTTAATGGTGGAAAATAATTATGATGATCATTTTATACAGCTGTATTTAGTTTTAGTGATATTAAACTTTAACGATTAAAAATATTATTATATAGAAAAGGTTAATGCCCATTGTAACACTGAAATTGGCAAAAAGACAGAAGCAGAGAAAAATCTATAAATTTTACTTTTTGTTAACGTAGTCTTTATTGTATTTTATATTAGATCTGTAACACTGTTTAAAAGGCAATTGCAGAAAAAAAAAGGAATGATTTTAAAATAATAAATTTAAAAGAGAGAGAACAGCAATTATGTTGCATTGCAGGTTTAAACATAAATATATGAAAGGAAGAAACTCTGCTTTTTTTAAAAAAATAAAAATGTGAAGGCCAATTTCTAGAACGTTACAAAAAGTTAAAAAAACTTTTTAAATTAAACAGATGTTTTGCCAAATAATATTCAAAGTAATAAATTTCACAATGTTCAAATTTCTTTCAACTACTTTTTCTAATTCTCGGACAGTAAATGGAAAGATATGAAACTAATCCTTAAAAATAAATTATAGAATGTGAAAAAAATGAGTTTAGATATACTGTATTTTCTTAAGAATAATTCTATCTATAAAGTTGTTTCTCCTCATATTTCAGCAAATGTTATAAATATTACCATTTTGCCTACACAATTAATTTGTAACAATAAAAGCAATCGTAATTAATATATGTTCACGCAATTAACAATATTGGTAATATAATTCATCCACCACACCTAAAGCATTTGAATCCAAGCTTTTTTCATGAATATTTAATGCCATAGTTTTTAATATTACACTGTATCATAACTAAGATAGCACTAAGATATCACTAGAAAATATTAGTGCAATAATAGAATAATATAGTTATGAAAAACATTGTTCAATAGTGCATTAAAAGAGAGGGAGAATGACAAAGTAAATAATTAAGTGTACACATGGAATATGTTGATAAGAAAGTGACTGGTAGTTTATAAGAGATGTGCTCATACAAGTAGGCATGCACAAAATTTATGAATTCAGATTTATTAATATATCTTTTGGTACTAGTATCATCAATGGTACAGATCACTAGATGGCAACTGTTGCTACTCAAAAACATTGAAATATAACATTACCTGGCCATGACATATTATCAAATAACTGACCTTTTTAAATAACTGAATAGTAAACAATGCCTTTTTTCTTGCATTTTTTTGGATCTATTATTAAAGAACGTCTTTTCTATTACATTTTTTTTCTTTAATAACTAAATGACATTTTTTAATAAGAATTCTTTTATTTACACAAAAAAGGAAAAATCACTGTGTTTTTTGCTTAATGTAATTACTTTTTGGGAGGTTTGTTCACTGTACTTCGTCTTCTAATGCAAAATCCTTTTCTTTTTTTTTGGATGTTTTTAAATAAGTAAATATATATTTTTTTAAACTTAACATAAACAATCAAACAATTATATAAATTTATTTGAACATTTTTTTTTATTGATACAACAAGTAACAAACACCATCTAACTTGGCGGCTTTTTTTCTTAACCTATTTTTTACCAAGAAAAAACAACAACATTGAATAAAAAAATCACTTTTAAAGGAATAAATTGATGTATAAATAGAAAAAAAGCAAAAAACAATGTCTTGAATGTTCTTTTCTGTATATGCAAATTGGAACTGTAATAAAACAACTTTTTGAATAACCAAAAAGAAAAAAACAATGATATTAGCAAGAATCTTGATCTAATGTAAACTCATCTCTTTCAAAATTGAGATGAAGAGATCTTGTCCATAGTGTAGATGCCACCACATAAATTTGGTCAGGTAGTCATCGACTAATGACCTGACAGTGCCTTTATGTTGCTTATTCTGCCATTTCAACATCCATAGCATCTCTATGTTTGTGTGTGGATGCCTGTGGAGGGATCGACAGAATTATACCAGTGGTTTACTTTGAGGTGATGAAACCCAGCAGCCTCAAAATCAGCTGTCCTGTAACCCTTACAGCAATCGGAATAAATAGTTGAGCCTGTTTTACCATGCTTGTTTACAAGTTAAGATATTTTTCATCTTTAATTTCCATCTGTGTTACCAGTTTTCAAACAAAATCATTACCTCAGTAATTGATAAAAATAGCATCAGGCTACTAACTTTCTCTTTGTTATAATTCAAATTTAATATTTTTTTAAGTTTATTCTTGTTTTTACAAATTTTAAAACCCAGGTGTAGTCAGATAATTTTCAAGAAATAAACTACTCCACAAAACAGATTTTAACTTGGTAAACATTCTAACATATATGTGAGTCCGTAATTGAGAAATTATAACTTTTATGCAAGGAAAGCTAATTAGTATAAGAGATTTATTATATAGCTGAGAAATAAATAATTTAAAAAAAAATGACAAGGTTTGAAAACTATAACCTTGCTGCTTCCTTCGCATATATGTATGTGTGAAAATTCACATGCCAGGTAATGTTTAACTCTAACATTTAAATTTATTACTTTAAAATCTATCATTATTCACATGTGCTTTATTTATATAGATCAGTTAACATTATTTGAAGTACGCATTTATAAAATATTTACGCATACATTCCTATTCCTTTTATTAAGTTATTTTTAGTTAATCTTTGAAATACGCTTTTATAAAATATATGCACATACACTCATATACATATTATCATATTTTTTATTAAGTTATTTTTGATTAATACATGATAACTTGGAAAATTCAAACAATAAAACAATATCATTAGTGAGATTGTTTATTCACTATACTTCTATCGCAAAGTCATGTTTTAAAATAGCTATTTTGTTAGTCTCGTGTCATCTCGCGAATACCATGACTATGCAATAATTTGCACTTACAACAAAACTTTCCCTAATTTTATACCCTTCCAAACTCAGTTCAGAACCTCAGCAATGATTTTAAATTATTTGGAGCTAATACTCCATCATTAAAATGTAATATAATAATATTTTCAATAACATTTCAAATATTACATTGACTTAAAATCTACACACCCTCAAATTATACGATAGCAGAGTCAATGCTGATGATTTGTAGAGTAAGAATAGGTCACATTAGCCAAGTATGAATTGCAAGAAATTAGCATAACACACTACAGGTCATTGCAGCCTGCCTCAGAAATGGTATATTTAACTGTTTTTGACTAGCAACAGCACCATCCAGTGACCTGTACCATCGATGATACTAATATTTTTAATATTTTTTCAAACCACTACTTACTAAATGGAAGATAGTGAGAGTGCAGATATAGTTGGATTAGAGTCAAACCATAACTAAGATTCTCAATTTAAATAATGATATTTAAACAGGAATGGATTGAAAAAGATTTGGAAATAAAATATGTATTAAATTGGATAATTTTTAAGATGCATTTTTGCACCTTAAATTAATAAAAAAGCAACAGTTCAATATTTAAAATAATTAACACAGAGGCAAAACTCTCCACATAGTAGCACCACTCAGTACAATCTATAGTAATCAATGGATGCAGGAAGATTTGTGCATAAAATCCCTATGTAGTGCCTACTCATCCAATATCCACAGCCTAGTTTTTAGCTTGAGGCTTTCATCAATGAGGAGTTTTGGATCCGAGAGCCCTGCACCTAGATATTAGTATCTAATGCAATCCTCCAGCAGCTATCTTTTACCTTAATTAGTTAAAGAATATGGGTGCTGAACTGAGTTCAGATCTATATGACTATACAAGCTAATGAGCTTGAGTTGAAAACATTATTGTGTTTTGATTTTGGACTCAAAGCTTTATAGTTAGCTATTAAGATAAAAGGTGGCTGCTGGAGGGTTGCATTAGATCCTAAGATCTAGGTGCAGTGCTTTCAGATCCAAGGCTACTCACTGATGAAAGCCACAGCTAGAAACTAGTCTAGGGATATTGGATGAGTAGGCACTAGATAGGAATTTTATGCACAAACATTCTTGAATCCATTGATTACTATGGCTTGTACCGAGTGGTGCTACTGCATGGAGAATTTTGCCTACTGTGTTAAACAGCTTGTGTAAGCATAAAGAATGGTGATCATATGATATTTAGAATAATTAGGAAAATAGATACATTGGATGTTTAACAATATTATTTAAACCAGATTGGCAGACCATTTTAGAAAATTTCACACACTATCTCTGATATTAATAGAAATATAAACAAGAGCAACTCCCTGCTGTAGTATCATATTTAATAAACTTGAGTAACCAATGATTATCAGATGACAGTGTATTTAAATTCTTATTTCCAAAAATAGATTCTGTCTTGGGCCTTTATCATAAATAATGTTAGCTAATTAATCAAGTGGTATGGCAAATTTGGCATTACATAATTTTGTGTTAGAGGTTCTAAATGTAACAGCTAGAAGATGTTGCAGAATAGCAGTAAAAGAGATTAAAAGTTTAATGTTCATGACCAAATGTTATCATTTTGTTGTTGTACTATATTTTCTGGCACTATTAGTCTTTGGGCAAAACAAAATTAACATAGCATGCATCATCAGAGATGAATCTTTATCATTATCAGAAGAAAAAATCTATACCAAGAATGATCTATTAGTAAGAGATTGCAACATAAAACCTACAGAATTCACTAGAATAACAAATAGCACCAGATGTTCTGATCAAGATATCAGAAATTATGTAGTATTTGTATTTTTATATTGGACTATTTCCATCATCTAATATGAATATTGAATGTATTTAAAAAAATTTAACTATATTTAATTATTTAAAATACATTCAACTGTTAGTTAACATATGCACATCATTTTGAGAGGCATTATTCTCTCCTCTTCATCAGGTGTTTCTGGCCTTATCAATGACAATACTAGCATGAGATTCAAACCTGGATCCTTAGGTTCTTGAGTATTGAATTTTAAGGTATTGCTCTACCCAAGTGAGCCATTAAGTTAAATTTTTCTAAAGGTATTCAATACTCATATTAGATGATGGAAATAGTCTAATATAAAAATATAAATAAAACACCGTCATCACAAACTTCAGGGAAACAAATTATGTGGTATGTTTCAATAAACTGGAAAATGATTGTTCTGCATATAAACTATCAATTCATATTGTCTTTCATCAAACACTTGTTACCATGGCAATCAGAGGATAACAGTCACTATATTTACATTATTCATTCATTTAAGACATCACTTTTCAATGTGATACTAAAGGTTTACCAGGATCTTAATCACTGCTATAACTTAAGTCAAACTTCTAATACCCGGTTCTTGTAACTGCAGATTTCAAAGATTCATCATAAATCAACAATTATTTTATTAATTGGAAGACATTATTTAAAAGAAAGTTATTTTATTTTTATATTAGAACAAATTGCTGTAAGCTTGAGCAGTTAATGACTGCAAGATGGAGTAGCAGATCAATTTTTGGTTTCTGCCTTCATTAGTGAGACTAGAGTTCAAAGCTAGAAATAATGCACTTATGTAACTATCAACTATCTTTTGCAACTTTACATTATTCATGTTAAAATAAATAAGAGAGTGCAAATCTCTCAAGCGCTTATGACTACAACCAGCCAATCAAATCTTTCAATATCGACTGCACTTTATAAAAATAATATTATTATTCATGTTAATAGCCTGAAAAAAAAAATTAAGGTTTTAAATACAAGCCAAATTTACTTGCCTGATTTTATATACTTGACGCCAGACCAATTTCTACATATTTTAAAAACCTCAGTTTTATGCCAACTGCTAAATACATAAAACAAAATTTTTTACTTTGAATCTTAGTTTTGACTGATGGTAGAATAAACCAAAAACCAGTGAGGGGATGAAGATATTATAGCACTGTATCATTTGGTGTACATTGACTTCTCAAGCTTACAGAAAAGACCTCCTGAATAGAGTGAAGAGAACTATTGTCTAAAGCATTTGAAAATTAAAATAAATCGAGATACTGCCAAATCTCTAGTGCTCTTTGTAATATTTAACTGACAGCCAATCAGATGTCAGGTATAGCTGTCCAAATGACATCCAAACCTAAACACACACCAAAGATTTTATGAGAAAAGCATTTGAGTAAGTTCATAAGGAAGTTATATGGTAATTTTGTTGGTAAGAAACTATTTAGTTGAATTGTTAATAAGGATGATATTTGTAAAGATTACTTGATAAAAAATTAATTTTTTTCTAATATTCAGAACAATTTAATTAAGAAAATTATTGTTTCTTCAGGAATGGGAAATTAACATTTTAATAAATAATTAACAATTATGCCAAAATTAAAGACAATATATTTATTCTAAAAAGATCATTATTTAAATGAACACAACTTTTTGTCAATTGCATTGTCTACAAAAGCTATGCAAATTTCAGACTCAACCAAAGTGAAATAAATGAGTACAATCAAATCCTGGAAATCATAAAAAAAAAAAAAGTTTAACAAATTTTATATTAACTATACAATCTATTGAAGTTGCTATGTAATTAACATTTGTCTAAATCGCATGTTGTTATTAAATTAGTAATAATTGAAAACTTGCTAGACTTTCACATGCACTACAGTTGTTTCTCAGACAGCCAATCAGATTTTTAAACAGCTGTCTTATATATATATAAAAGTTAAGTTGAGAAAAGGTTGTATTATCCTTTTCTTATCAAAATATCTGTCGTGTGTCAAAAGCCTGATTGTTCTTAAAAGACAGCTGTTTAAAAATCTGATTGGCTGTCTGAGAAACAACTGTAGCACATGGGAAAGTCTAGCAAGCTTTCAATTATTACTTATTGCTATGTAATGTGATGAAGGATTATTTTTCTTAGACAAAATCCAAAGTTTTATGTATAGAGGCCATAAACCTGTAAACCAAATTAATATCCCATCTGAAATCTTGATATAACTCATCTATTTCTTATTATTAAGTCTTTCTTCCAATATGGAATCATTTCTTTTTCTTTACCTATCCCATTTTAATAAAAGTTATTTTGTTAATTTTACTCTATCCTCCTCAAAGTTACTATTTTGTTATAAAAACCTACCCATCCCCCCAGAAACATACAATTTCTATTCTTTTATTCTCTCTAATTTATTCTGACTCTCTTTCAAAAATAAATGAATGTTCAATACTCATCTTCCCATCTTGTCATAAATTCTATCTGTAATTTTATTTTTGTCTTCTGTCTCTATTTTTTATTCCCTGCACAATATAATACCAAGCATACATTCCTTCTATACTTTTTTGTCTTATATAACCCTAAATTACTTTTAAACATTCAGATTCGTTTTCAATACCTCTATTTATTTTTCTTTGACCAAACTTACTTTTCATTTTTTCTCATCTTTCATAAATTTATAGACCGTTAATATTTTTTTTACACATTTCTTTCATTTTTATATACATAAATTTTTTATTTATTACCTTAACATTTTGTAAAACTTTTCTTATTTAAGTATTGTTTAATTAAGACATAAAAAAACATGCTACCTAGTGATCATAAACAATTTAAAACACCCATCAACAAATAAGATACTGAATTAAACAATACCATTTTGTATGGTAAGAAATATAAGAGATTTGAACACAGACTTTCAAGTACCCGTCAACTACCCACACTATCTCATACCACATTTGGGCTTTTCATCATCAGATTTTCAATAGTATGGATGGATGAAGAGTTGGAAGTTGGAGTAGATTGAAGCCTGTCCATTAAAGTATGAAGATTTGCTATCTTAATATAAACCGAACACTGATTATATATGCGTGTGGGAGATGATAATCTGGCCCAACTGATGAGTGCTGGTTTAGCATGAAAAACATATATTGTTGATTATTTATCTTTTCTACATGTGGTCATGTGTATAGTTGGTATGAGAGTGTGGATAGTTGATGAGTACTTGAAAGTCTGAGTTCAAATCCCTTATATTTACAATTAAGCTCCAGATATATAAAGAATGCCTGTATTTTAAATATTTATTGTAAGAAATGTCTTTTTTTGTTAGAGCACTAAAATAAAATAGACAATGAATAGTCTATTTAAAAAAACACAAATCATTATTATGGATGTCCCTCTACAAAAATAGGACTAGACTGAAATGGATTATAAAACAATAACTGTTATAAAGATTATCGATGCACAATGCTTGTAAGTACTCATCATCATCATCATCATCAACCATTATCAATCCACTGCAGGATGAAGGTCTCTCCAAGTTTAATCCATCTTCTCCTATCTTTAGCTTCTCTTCTCCACAACACCCCTGCACATTTTCTTATTTCATCCATCCATCTCACATGTGGTCTCTTTCTGGGTCTTTTACAATCTCTTGGAATCCAGTTTAAAATTTCAATTGTCCATCTATTATCATCTCTTCTAGCAATATGTCCAGCCCAACTCCATTTCAATCTTTTAATTTTTTCAATAAGGTCAGTAACACCTGTTTGTTGTCTTACCCATACATTGCGTTTTCGATCTCTTCTTGTTACTCCCAACATACACCTCTCCATACTTCTTTGAGTGGTCTGAAGTCTCTGTATTGCTCTTCTATTAAGTGTCCAAGTCTCAGATCCATAAGTAAGAACTGGTAAAACACATTTGTTAAAAACCATCCTTTTCAAACACATAGGCATATTTCCTTTTAGTATCAAGTTATTTCTACCAAAAGCACTCCAACCAAGTTTAATTCTATGATTAATTTCCTCCATTATGTTTCCATCTGTATTAATAATCTGACCAAGGTATTTGTAACTGTTAACTTCTTCTAATTCTTCATAATCAATCTTTATTTTCATATTTTGAGCAAATCGATTAAACATTACTTTAGTCTTTTTAACATTTATCTTTAGTCCTACTTTTCTACTTTCATCTGTTAACTCCTGCAACATTTCCTGCAGCTCTGAAGCATTATTTGCAAAAACAACTACATCATCTGCGAAATCTAAATGACTTAAATACTCTCCATTTACTTTCACTCCTTTAGTTTCCCATTTTAATCCACAAAATACTTCTTGCAGCACTGCTGTAAAGAGTTTTGGAGATATGGAGTCACCTTGTCTTACACCTTTCTCAATGTTGATTTTTCCAGTATCATTATGTAATCTAATTGTTGCTGTTGCATTTTTATAAATATTCTTTAAAATATGACAATATCCTGGATCTATACCTTGATGATCCAATGCTTTAATCACTGAAGAAATGTGTATAGAATCAAATGCCTTTTCATAATCTATAAATCCAAAACATAAAGACAACTCATATTCATTTGTCCTTTCTATGACTTCTCTCAATACCTGGATATGATCTATTGTACTAAAACCACTTTTAAATCCAGCTTGTTCTCTTGGTTGGTGGAAATCCAAAGTTCTCTGTAGACGAGTTGTAATTATCTTGGTAAAAATTTTATATAAAACTGATAAAAGGCTGATAGGTCTGTAATTTCTAATATCTTCTTTATCACCTTTTTTAAATATTAATATTATTACTGCATTCTTCCAATCTTCCGGTACATCTTTATCATTTAGACATTTGGTATATAACTTTGCTAAAATTGTTTCTATTTCTTCACCTGCTTCTTTTAATATATCAATTATAATTCCATCATTTCCTGGAGCCTTTCCTTTCTTCATACACTTAATTGCATGTCTCACTTCTTCATTTAAGATTCTGGGCAATTCGGAAGATGTAATAGATATAGGAGGTACTTGTTCTTTATTACTATATAATTCTTGATAAAAATCTTCTACCAATTTCATGATGTCATCTCTCTTTTTAGTAATAATTCCATCTTTTTTTCTTATTGCAGATATAAATTTCCTACCAATACCAAAATGTTGTTTAACATTTTTGAGACTTTTATTTTCTTCTACAGCTTTCCTTGCTATTTCACAGTTATACTTTCTTATATCATTTTCAACTCTTTTCCGTACCATTTTACAAAATTCGAGATATTCAATTCTTTTTAATACATCATTTTTGTATATCTTCATATTCCTTCTTTTCTTCATAAATTCTCTAGTCTCAGTAGAAATTTTATTAGTCAATTGCTGCTTTTTTCTACCAGCTATGTTTGTTGCAGTTTTTAAAAGTGTATCAGTTATTTTCATATTAATTTCATTCAAATCTGTATCATGTTCAAAATCTCCTAACACTTGAAACCTATTTGTAAGTTCTAATTTAAATTCATTAGAATGTTTCTGAAGATTAGGAATATCAACTGTAAATATTGTTTTTCTTAATAATTTTTGTCTCTCTAGTTTTACATTAACACGTAACTTACATCTTACTAATCGATGATCACTTCCTGTGTTAAATTTATTAAGAACATTACAATCTTGAAATATGTATTTTCTGTTAGTCAAAATATAATCCAATTCTGCTGTACCTTCATTTGGATGCTTCCATGTCCATTTCCTTTTAACATTTTTCTCAAAAAATGAATTCATAATATAAAGTTTTTCTTTTTCTGCAAACTCCACAAGTCTATGTCCTCTCTCATTTCTATTACCATAACCAAAATTACCTACAGCAATTTCATCTTTCATTTGTCTACCAATTCTAGCATTAAAGTCTCCCATAACAATTTTAAAATGTTGTTTACTCTGATCAAAAGCCTTTTGTACATCCATATAAAAATCTTCTACTACTTCATCACTATGAGAACTTGTTGGGGCATAAACCTGAATTATCTGCATTTGGTATCTGCTATTAAGTTGTATAACTAATCTTGCCACTCTGTCCGATACACCATCAATCTCCACAATATTGTTCTTCCACTTTTTATTTATAATGAATCCTACTCCACTTGTATTTCCAATATGTGTGCCTTTATAATAGAGTATATGTCCACTTTTTAAATCAATTGTTTCTTCTCCTTTTCTTCTAACTTCACAAAGTCCAATAATGTCCCATTTAATATAAGACAGTTCTTCTTCTAATTCTTGCAATCTTCCTTCACTTGAAAGTGATCTGCAGTTGTAAGTACCTAAATAAAAAGTCATCATCAAATGGCAGCCTGGGTCCACAATCAGGGGATTCTTAGCACCCTCCGCCTTCGGCCACCAACCGCTGCCTTGGTTGGTGACTTTACAGCCTCCTGGGAATAAGGGCCATGCTTTATTTTTGTCTGTCATAATTGTATATATGTATTGGAAAAATATTTATCATTTACACAAACATTCATTCTGCCTTATCAGGCACTGAGAAGAAAGACCATGGTGTTTCTTGATCTTAAACTCAGAGGTAAAAAGCCAATAAACTCACCATGCTGGCTAATGCGTGTTGGTGAGCAGCCCATCCATGTTCGTATACTATATGAATAATCACATAGTAATAACAGCTGCAATGACAAGAACGTATGGAGTGGACATTAGGAATTTGCCCTACTCGGTTCCTTTAAGGCCTCCAAGAGGAATCAAAGGGTCTCCTTTCAGTTAATAGCAAACTCCTTTCTGCAGCCTGTAAGTACTACCAAATATTTTGTAAGTACTACCAAATATTTAATCATTTAGATTTTGCAGATGATGTAGTTGTTTTTGCAAATAATGCTTTAGGGCTTCAGGAAATGTTGCAAGAGTTATCAGATGAAAGTAAGAAAGTAGAATTAAAGTAAATATTAAAAATACTAAAGTAATGTTCAATGGATTTTCTCAGAAGAGGAAAATGAAGAACTGATGATGATGAGTTATAAGAAGTTAACAATTGCAAATATCTTGGTCAAATTATTACTACAGATGAAAACATAATGCTCAAAATTAATCATAGAATTAAACTTGTTTGAAGTGATTTTGGTAGAAATAACTAAATGTTAAAGGAAATGTGTCTATGTATTTGAAAAGGAAGGTTTTAAATAAATGTGTGTAACCAGTCCTTACTTATGGATCTGAGACATGATCACTTAACAAAAGAGCATTACTGAGACTTCAGAATATTCAAGGAAGTATAGAGAGATGTACATTAGGAGTAACAAGAAGAGATTAAAAACAAAATACATGGGTGAGAAGATAAACAGTTATTATTGACATCATTGAAAGAATTAAAAGATTAAAGTGGAGTTGGGCTAGACATATTGCTAAAAGAGATGATAATAGATGGACAGTTGAAATCTTAAACGGCAGTCCAAAAAACTGTAAAAGACATAGAGAGAGACCATATGTGAGATGTGTGATAAATGAATGAAAGAAAGAAGTGTGCTAGGATGATATGAAAAAGAGAGGCTAGAGATAAGAGAAAATGGATTGAACTTGGAAAAACCTTCATCCTGCAGAGAATCGGAATGTTTAAAAATGATGATGGTGATTTACTTTTTGATGCGTCCGTAAACATTTAATCGAAACGTAAATTTCATCATTAAATATTTCGATTTTATTTAATATATACAATCACAGACACATATTAAAAAAATATAAAAAATAAATGAATAAATAAACAAGAAACATTAATAGAAATAAAAATATTGACTATCTTTTCTTGACATAAAGATCTCCATATCATTTAGAGCTCAAAATTGACAGTTAAAAAAGTATTTTGTTAAATGAAAATTAAGTGCGTTATTTTAAATATTACGAACAGAAAGTATTAAAATCTTTCAAATACATTATAGTAGATTTAATTCAAAACTACAAAAATGTCAAGTATTTTGTTTTCTAAAAAACTAATTATAAACTGAATGTTTTTTTTTTGTTCCCTGAGGAAGATCAGCTGCTAGGTTTGAGGAAGTTTTGATTAAATGAAATGGAAATATCACATTTCAAATACTGTATACCCAAGAATATTTCTTACAAGCTAAGTTTTGTCAAGCAGAAATTATATGAATGTTATATATATGTAATTAAGTTTTGAGTAATGTTAATGTATAATCGGTATGTTGTTAAGTTAGGTTTAGTTTGTTTATTAAATGATATTTATAAAATTTATTTCTCATTTTATATATATATTATAAACTACAGACGGTTTCGTATTAATTAATTACTTGTAACTGCGTAATTTAAATTGCTAATTTAAACTCCAAAAGTAATCTATAGATTTTTACATCTTTCTTAGCAAATAACATATAAAAATTGTTTATATAACACTCTAATAGAAAAGCATATTTTATTGGGTTTAAACGAAAAGAAATAGGAAATTAAATTTTTTTTAAATCTGCTAAAAGAACACACTTATTTACAATTTTAGTAAAATTTTCTTAATGATAATCAAATCTAATTCGATTGCAGTAAATAGCGTGTTTAAATTTATTTTTGAGCAGAAATCGTAGCACCACAAACTCACACATATTCATTATATATATATCAAAAGTAAATTCCTTTTACGACTAAATAATGCTTGTTTTAAAAAATCAAAAATCAAATCGAATAGTTTATTGCTCATAAAAAGCTTGAGGACTATAAATAACTGAGCTGGAGCCATGATCCATGGGACTTGAACTCAGAGTCTGCCATTTCGCCCCTGCATCAAACAAAACAGGACTTCAAAAATAATAACTAAAATTAAGAATATGTCAGCAGTATATATTTTCCATTTGTAATGATATGGAACACGATACATTTTTGCAGTTATGTTCGAAACCGAAGATAATTTGTGAATAAAGTATCAGATGCTTGTAGAGAACTAAATTTATAGGTTTTGATGATGATGAAAGAATAATAACAATAACTTATGTATAAGATAATATGCAAATACTTTAAGTATTTTATATATTTCTTTTAGTTCTTCAACTAAACTTGTGAGCATGAGATTGAATTCATGTCTGGTGAATAAGAGGTGTAATATAATGAAAAGACATGACATCATGGCTAATGTTACATAATCTCTTGGACTTCTGCTTAGCTAGTAATATTCTTGCCCAAATTCTTGATGAATTCCAAAAAAAAAGGCAACCAAGCTATACCAAAAAATGTAACTTTGAGAAGGAAAAGACTGGAAATTCAATATTAAACCACTAATCTTCACATGGTCTGGGTGCAGTGCTCTCAGATCCAAGGCTCCTCACTGATTAAAGCCACAAACTAGAAACTAGTATGGAGGATATTGGATGAGTAGGCACTATATAAAGATTTTATGCACAAGCCTGCTGGCATCCACTGATTGCCCTGGCTTGCACTGAGTGGCATTACTGTATGGAAAGTTTTACCTGTTTTAAGTTCAATATTACATACAAGAATTAGAAAAACTGTATTAAGTCTCATTAATGTATATGATGTAGTTTTAGTATGAGATGCTGAAATATATATTGTGAAGAGAGCAAAAATTGGAAAATTATTATTGACAATGATCAAGAGTTATTGCTTAATTGTAGTACTGATTTGTTTATTTTATCTATTTATCTCCAGGAAGAAAACTTAACATACAATGACCAACATCTTTAAAAGACTAAACATCACATGATCACTATCTCTTATACTAGCACATAATTGTTAATACACAAGGCAAAACTCTCCATACAGTAGTGCCACCCTGTGCCAACCAGAGTAATCAATGGATGCTCCTCACTGATGAAGGCCACAAGCCAGAAACTAGTCTGGGGATATTGGATGAGTAGGTACTAGATAGGGATTTTATGCACAAGTCTTCTGGCATCCACTGATTACTCTGGTTGGCACTACTGTATGGAGAGTTTTGCCTTGTTTATCATTTTTAAAAGATATATTTAAAACTTCCACTCCAACACACATTCTTGTAGCATATGGATAAAGAAATATGGAAGAGACAAATGACCTCAAAGATGTGTGTTTTATAATGAAAATGTGAATCTTGAGAGAAATTTGTTTTTTAAGCATCTTTATTCATATGTTTCAAGAATAAAAAAAACATTTTAAAAAATTAAAAAAGTAGTTTTTTTTTCATGTGTCAAAGCATCGGCCAGGAAGTGAACCCGCAAACCTGGGATAACTGCTTGTAAGGTGGTTGTGCTGACCTCTTGATCACCAATGCTTGACTAAAGAAGTAGTTTTACTCACATAAATGCATTAAAAAGTAAAAAAAAATTCTTCAGCTTTTACAGTAGAAGTGTGAAGCACTCATGTTTAGAAATAGCCTTAGTTCCTCTTTTTGTCAATTTATATAGGCTTTTTATCAAGCAGAAATTACAATTTAGCATTTTACATTTCATATTTTTTGACATTTTGCTATTATGAATATGGAAAAAAAATCTAATTTCTATTTATGTAAATTTAGCTCCATGGTTTTATTTGTGAAGGCTAAAAATATTTATTTTTTGCTTTTTAGTATATTTATGCAAATAAAAATTTTCTCTAGTCAAGCGTTGTTAGCCGAGAGGTCAGCGCAATTGCCTTGCAAGCAAGCAGTTAGTTGTAGCGGTGGTTGCAGGTTCACCTTCTGGCCGATACTTTGACATATGGAAAAAAAAATTTCTCTATCCCCCATACTTTTTAACAGTGAATTATCAAAATGAAATTAATTTATTTAAATTCTATAGAAAAATTAAAACAAAACAAAACATAAATTAAATAGATAAAAAAGTCAGTTGATCCATCTTGCAACCAATCATTTTATTTTTATAAGAAGTGCCACTAGACATTATTATTATCACGCTATTTAAAATGAAAAATTTAATTTTTAAGCAAATTTTTGCTAAAATTGTAACTCTAAAAAAGTCTATTATTACCAGGAATATATATATACACAAAGTTTTAATTAGATGGGAAACTAGCAAGTGGGTGAAAATTGAGTTACAATATTTTATTCAGAATGACTGAACAACAGAATAAGTTAAATAAAAATATATAAAAAGAGATAAAATTGAGTTACTTTTTGGGTGTATGTATAATTAAAAAAGCAGATACATTAATCTTCAACTAATATTTAAAGTTTATATCTGGTCTTGAGAGAATTTCTAGTTTAACAAATGATTACCATTAATCATAAATAAATTTATCTAAAGTTGTTGGTGTCAATGTTGTAAATGTAGAAAGATTGACACTTGTAAATCAAAGTATAGTAAACAATATATAAGATGGGTACCCTTGTGAAGTAAAAAAAATAATTAAATTGCAATAAATAAGTTAGTTTTAAAGCATAATACGCTAACCAGAATATATTCCAAACACCAGCTTTTGTTATATTATTTTTTTACTGCCAACTTATAATCTTTTATAAAAAAAATGAAGCAATTTAAGTTATATAAAAGCAATTTAATTTATTTTTTGAGATAAATTTTTAAGACTTTTTAAAACCATTCTTTTTTTAATCTTCATAACTTTATTGTTTCAGGGTTTTTCTTTGCCATATTTTATTTTTGATATAATCCTAATGGACTTCTTCATAAATTTTTACAGAGATCATACATTAGATTTAACAACAGCTGTCAGTATATTTACAAAAGTTATTTTCCTAAATAATACAGCTTTTTTTTTTTTTGAGAGTGTAAAAGAAACTCTTACAAATGCATATCACTCATTCACATCTTGAGGTCAAAATAATAACCAAATCTCTCTAATGTTTTTTCTTTATGATACAGCTTTTGTTTCTTTCCAGGCATGGGTATGGATCTTAGCTTCATAAATCTAGTATGATTGCTATAAAATTAAAACAGGCAAAACTCTCCATACAGTAGTACCACTCAGTGCCAACCAGAGTAATCAATAGATGCCAGAAAGCTCATGCATAAAATCCCCATCTAGTGCCTACTCATCCAATATCCCCAGACTAGTTTCTAGCTTGTGGCCTTCCTCAGTGAAAAGCTTTGGATCTGAGAGCACTGCACCTAGATCTTAGGATCTAATACAACTCTGCAGGCCATCTTTTATTTCTACTTAACTACAAAACTATGAGAAGAAAATTGAAAAACAATAATATTTTCAATCTAAGCTCAATAGCTTATATAGTCATATGGGTCTGAACTCAGTTCAGTACCCATACATTTTGGTGTCTTTGGCTCTTTAAAAACCATAGACACCACTATCCTATTGCTGTAGAGCTTGTGAGCTTAGCAAGGCTTAAGGTGGTAGTAAAGAAGTAGATTTTATTGCTGTTTACTGGATGATTTCCAGATTTTAAAAAAATTAAAAACTCAGTTTGGTACTGCTGTTAGTCTGTCATTTTAGGTGTTTAGATGTGAGATGATTCTTTTAATAAACAGCTATACAATTTATGTCTCCAGAACATTATTTTTTTAGTTTCTTGGAAACTTTGCTCATGTATTCACAGTCTTTTTGATCATGGAAGAAGACTTCTAATACTATTGAAATTATGACTATAAGATTTCTTTAATCTTTTTAATATTTATTCTATTAGATATAAATTTTTCTATCCATCTATTTTTGATTTAAAAACTCATCACTACACTGTATTTCAATCTATTTAAATTGTATTAAATTTGATCCCCTATATCCCAAACCTGTTAATTGCCTTATCGTTATCAATAAAACAAAAAAAATAATTTATCTTCAATAATCCACAACCCGAGTAGCCTGAAGTAGCATGCATATATCTGATTACCTTGAGTTATCGATGCTTTACTCCTCCAAGATGAAACTGTGAATATTATTAATGAATTTTATATATTAAAATGGATGCATGACTTTTTTTAATATTAAATCTTCAATAAATATCAACAAGTCAACTCATATCACTTCATTTCAAAACCTTAAAATGTTTAAATTTCCAAGCTGTTATCCTGATTGTATAAGATTAAAACAAGCTTTCTGGATGTATGTGCACAAAACAGTGCTCCTTATTGCTGAAAGCCAATAATTAAAAACTAGTTTGGGAATTTAAACCACTAAACATCACATTATCACCATTTCTTATGCTTACTCAAGCTGTTGAAACAGGCAAAACTCTCCATACAGTAGTGCCTCTCAGTGCAAGTCAGAAAAGTCAATGGATGCCAGAAGGCTTGTGCATAAAATTCCTATCTAGTGCCTACTCATCCAATACCCCAGACTAGTTTCTAGTTTGTGATGCAGTGCTCTCATATCCAAGGCTCCTCACTGATGAAAGCCACAATCTAGAAACTAGTCTGGGGATATTGGATGAGTAGATACTAGATAGGGATTATATGCACAAGCCTTCTGGTATCCATTGATTACTCTGGCTTGCACTGAGGGGCACAACTGTATGGAGAATTTTGCCTGTTTTAGCTTGGGGCTTTATTTGACATTATTATATGATACTTATTGACTCATAGGGACAATAGCTGGTGTTAGAGTTTTTTGATTACTCTTACCAAATGCAGATAAAATGTAAATTGAAGAAATTGTGTTGCTTTAATATAAATTGTAGCATATAAATGAAGTTACTCAAGGTCACAATAGCTTGCTTTGATTGATACCATAAAAATGGAAAGATTATGATTTCAAAAGCTTAAATATACCATGTTTGTAAGACTTTGAGATAAAAGTAACATCTGGATGGCTAAACACAAATCAGAACTTCTTTCTGAGAAAAGCCAATAGTCAGAAAGTAGTACTTTTTAGTCACTGCCACCTAATATACATTGGTTATTACAGCTTACTTTTATAATATAGCTTTGGAGTAGATGACATCCTGGGTTGTTTGATTGTGAACCACTAAAATATCACATGACTGCTATTTCTTTTCATTGCATAAGCTATTAAAATAGCAGCACTTGTCTACACAATATTGCCACCTAATGCTTTTTAATTAAATATTTAAGTAAAAGATAATTTCTGGAGAAATGCATTGAATCTAAAGGTCTAGGAGCATTGCTCTAAGATCCACAGCTCCTCATTTATAATAGCCATAAGTTAGAAACTAGTCTGGATATATTGGATGAGATTTAAATTCACAAGCCTTCTGGCATCTATTAATCACTATAGTTTTCACTAGATAAAAATATGGAGAGATATGATACTATTTTGTGATTTGGTTCTGTGATAGAATGGCAGATATCAAAGCACAAAGTTCATGGATCATGATTCAGTTACATCACTTCTGAAGTTTCAAATTCTTATGCACTTCCAAGTGATAAATCATTTGATTATTTACTTTTAGTAAGTTAATAGTTGGGTTGCTACTGAAAAATTTCAATTATAAATATACTAATTGGTTTTCTTTTATATTTATTTTGTAGCAATATTTTTATGATTTTTCCCATGAGTTTCTGAAGTTTTTAAAGTGTTATATTCAAAACCCATTAATCCATTTCTGATAATTATGGTACTCAGTTTCAAGTTTTTTCATGGAGAGGTGCATAACATAGATACAATTATTTAAGATATATTTTAATCTTTAAACATTAATAAAAATAATAAATAAAACAAAATAATGTAGTGTTGAAAAGGCATAAATAAAACAAAATAATGTAGTGTTGAAAAGGCAGTATTGTGACAAATCAAGAGAGAGAAATCACATGACTAATATAATGTATACTCAGTGTAAAAAAATGGTAGCTAAAAATATGATTCATAATTCATGACTCATGATTCATGATTATGCTCGTGCAAGTAAATGTCCACATAAAAGTTTTTAATAGAACTTTAGAATTTTTAATAAATTTTTTAATTTAATATTTTTTTTAACACTTGATATATTGGAACTGTTGGTAGTCACATATTTAGGAAAGCAATAAGATAGTACATTTATTAGTATATAATATGACTATAAATTAATAAGAGTGATTCTGTTTAACTTGAAAACAATTATGTCACAAATGTGAAATAAATACAAGCATTTATTTGTTGTGATGTAGTAAAGAATTAGAAACATATTAGGGAAAACTCAATATGTTTTTGTGTTCTGTATCTATATAGTGATTTAAATTACATTATAATAGTCTCTTAGCATTCTTAATGATGTCATAATGTTATTACATCATATATTGAAGAGCATAGCTACACATAAAAATTGCACATAAAGAACCAGGTAAATAAATGAATTCACACACAGATTGTACTGAATATGAACATAATTAGAATTGTATTCTGTTTTTGTATTACAGTAAATAGTTTGATCAAATTTCAATGCTAAAAATTTATCCATGATACATATTAATATACTGATATGTGTGCATGCGTATATATATAAATTCAAATATCCACCTCCATACAAAATAAATGATAAAAATGAAGATACTCCCAAAAGATAAATGACTCCCAAGACGCTTTCCTAGCACTTGTAGATTAAATTATAGTAATTTATATATATTGATCATTTGCAATATTGAAGTTTTTAATTATGTAACATCATTGTGGTATTCCCATTCTTGTGATATAAAAGCAGTAACAAAATAGCACGGAAATGTAACCAATGTTGAAGATACATATGTTCGCCATAAATTTATATATTTTGGAAATCTGTGATTTTAAGACTTATTTTTAGATTCTTAGGAAGAAAGTCTACTATATTTTTAACATCTGTTCAGTACGAATTCTACATAGACAAACGTTAACAATTGGGGAAGTGTGGAGGTGTTTATTATATCTATAAAGATATTACATACGGGACAGAGAAAGGTGAATAACTCCGTGTGTGTAAATTTAAAAAGTCAGATATATTAATCTTTAACTGAAGTTTAAAGTTTATATCTGTGCTAGAGATAATCTCTAGTTTCGAAAATGATTAGTAATAATCATTAGTGTATTTATCAGAAATGGATGGCGTCAAAGTTGTGAGTGGAGGGAGTTTGACAATGGTAAATGAAAATATAACAATTTACTCTAGATAAATACTTTGCATATAATAAAGATATATATGAGAGATAGTGACCTGGGCCAACTGATGAGTGCTGGTTCAGCACGAAATGCATCTTGGAGGTCATTTGTCTTTTATTGTATCTTTATTTATATGAATTTGAAAAGAATTGGGGGAAGTGTGGAGGTGTTTATTATATATATATATAGTTATTGTTGATATAATATAAGTATTTTCTCTCAAAAATTAATATGAAGACTTTTTCAAAAATATTTTAAACTTTTAATTAAAGACAATATCTTGAATATTTTTTCTTATCAGATAAGAGTGGCAGAGTTAATAACTAGAGGTCAAAAAAAAAAAAAAAGAAAAAACATAATTTTATTAAATGAAAATGTTGCTATTGGTCTGGTATTTTAATTTAAACAACACACAATTTTCTGATTACCTGAATATATGATAAATAAATTAAAAGTACTTCAGAATCATGGGTGTGACAATAATCTCGGCCTCAGGGTGGCCTTTGAGCATTCCATCATCAGATTTTCAATTGGATGGACGGTTGAAGAGTTGGAGTGTGGAGTGGATTGAAGCCTGTCCATTAAACTATGAGGATAGTCTATCTTAATATATATCTGAGCACTTATACTATATATGTGTGTAAAGATGATAGTCTGGACCAACTGATGATTGCTGGTTTAGCATGAAATACGTATATTGGTGATTATTTATCTTTTCAGCATATATGTGTTTAGGTGTATCAGTGTTATTAGATAGAGTGGAGAGAGGTGGGTGGTGTGAAAGTCTGTGCTCATATACCCTATATTACATATATATAGCCACAGGTATATAACAAGCCTGTGTTTCAGTTATTACATTATTAGTAACTTATTATATAGATAGTAACTCTCAAAATCCCATAATTATTCTATAACTTGGAATTAGAAACTCTAAATGTTAGAAATTATTTTTCTGCTATATTATGATACTGATAAGAGAATGAAGATACTACTTTACAAACAAACAAACGAACATAAAATAATAAATGAATTAAATATTGTATCCCAAGAGAACCCAAACTCATTAAATCTTCAAATGTTATAGCATCTCAATGACTTAATAGATGGGTAGTAAATATGATGACCCACTGACTATTTTAATAAATATTTAGAACAAGTTAAATCTCATAAGCAAAGACAAAAAAGATGTGAGCAGTATAAAACTTTATTAGTTCGTAGTTAAAGCTAAAACAATTTATCAAAATAAAGTGTAAAACCAAAAAAAAAAAAATACTAAAAAAAAAAAAACAAAAAGAAAAAACAATTATAATTTTCAGTAATAAACAAACATGGGAATATCAATTTTATGGAAAACTTTAGAATTAAAAATACAATAAATACTAAAACGCTTTCTTAAAATTTATTATATTTTTAATTTTTTTCAACAGTATAATCTATGTTAAGATGTAGGTAATAAATGCTTCGAACAAAGTGTCCCGTCTTGGTAAAATATAAATAAATGTACCCACAAAACATGTAAAACTGTGCTTTAAAACTTAAATAGAAAGAGTGAAATTGAATTATTTTGATTACTTTATAAGACAGTACATGATAAAATAACTGAGTATGTAGTCATGTTGTGACTTTAGTCACTTAGATCTTTCTCAAACTGTTGACCATTTTACTTGCATAAAGTTTGACAATAGAATTATGTGTTTGGGTAACTATAATTTTATCCTTTGCAATGTTTTGATTTTTTTCTGCATGCAAGTATGAAAAAGAATATAAATATAAATTATTTTTGTCCTTTTTTTTTTTTTGTCTTTTCCAGAAGTTAGAATGACCATTCTTGTTTAAAAGATGAATGCTAAGCATTATAACAATTCATTAGAAAAGTGTATAATGATCAGGAAGATTCGTGATGAAAGAAGAAAACAGAGTCAATGGATTCTATGACTACAAAAATTAACGTGACATTTAGAAGTTCTGAGAAACAAAAGAGAAAAATCATTCTCCAATTCTACGACAGCTTACAGCTTGACGGTTGGCATTGATAAGAATAAAATGTTCATATTAAATTAAAAACCCGTACGAGATCTGGAGTGTGATTTATTATTTAATATACTTTAGTTGATTTTCATATCAAAAGGATGCCATTTGAGTAACCCATTGCAACATGCCTGCTAGTTAGCATGTGCCTGTAGTGGTTCAAAACGCGTCCTAGTGCGCTTACTAAAACATTACTTCAATCTCTGTGTCTATATATATCGTCAGTGTATATATATATATATTGGCACATAATGTTTTTTCCTCCGGAATTTTATAAATAAAGCTGTTAGCCTGAAAAGTCATATTAACTGGAATCTAAGTACTATAATTCATCAAACTTAAAGCTAGCAAGAGAATTTCAAACTGAAACAAATGTTTAAAAGATTATTTTTTTCCCTGTTAATAATAAATAATCAAATTAATACCTGTCATATTGTCACTCTAAACTGTAAGTAATTTACAACTCTATATAATTTCTTCTTTAATAATATATTTGATAATTGATGGTAAACTAAAAAAAAAAAATTGCAGGTGGAAAAAAGGAAGAAAAACAGGAAGTAATAGAACAGACTAATTTTAAGTCATAAATTAAGCTTGAAGTTAACCTATTAATAATCATTAGACATTGTAATAAGTTATTATATCGATAACTTTCGTGTAAAAGTCTTCCCAACTATCTTCTACTCCCTCTCCCTCCGCTACAGTAAACGTTGAACAATAAACCAAACTTGCTTTATGATAGATAGCGAATATTTTATGTAAGGTAAATTCAAAATTATTTTAAAATTTAAGCAAATATTATTTTACTTGTATATACATCTCCCTCCTCTTTCTTAATGCCAAACACATCTTTCACTCTAAAAATTTTTTTTTCAGAAATGATTTGAACGACTTATTAAGGACGAATATATACATCTAAGATTAATTAATTAAATGCTCATCAAAACAAACATTCTAGAGATATTAGCTTTTCAAAGTCGAACAGAAAAAAAAAGTTTGTTGATTCAAACTTGGACGAAATAATTAAAAAATAGATTGTGCTTGGAGAAGGCCAATTCCAATACTGTAGTAGGTTTTTTTTATGTCTTCTCCAATAAACCCTTTGTATAATAATCATGTAAATGATTTTATTATTTTATATTAAAAACCGGAAGTACCTCGCCTTTTGATAGGCCATCATTTTGATGTATGAATTTGATAACGTTACCTATAAAAATTACGTTTTATTAATGGCGGAAATACTTCCTTCTCATAAAACATGATTCGTAATAAAAATTACGAATTATTAAATATAGGGTTAACTTACTTTTACAGATTAGAATATTTATACTAACACTTCTGGATAGACAAAACTCACTATACGTATGACACACACAGCAAGTTAGAGTAATCAATGGATGGCAGAAGGCTTGTGCATAAAATCCCCATCTAGTGCCTACTCATCCAATATCCCCAGACTAGTCTCTGGCTTGTGGCCTTCGTTAGTGAGGAGCCTTGGATCTGAGAGCACTGCATCTAGATCTTAGGATCTAATGCAACGCTTCAGCAACCACCTTTTATCTCCATTTAACTACAAAACTATAAGTCTTAAACTGAAAACACCTTAATGTTTCCAATTCAAGCCCATCAGCTTATATAGTTATATGGGTCTGAACCCAGTTCAGTTCCCATACATTTTGGTATCTTTGGTTCTTTAATAACCATAGCCACCAATATCCTATTAGACACCAATATCCTATTAAGAGATGCTGGTCATGTGATGTTTATTGACTTCTGGATAGATGACATTTTAAATAAAGAATCATTCATTATTTAGTAAATGTCGTTGTTCATTATCATAAATTACCATCGAGTTTGTTTGATTTTCATTTTTGCATCTTGAAAATGCCATGTATAATTGGCCCTGAGAAAATACAGGTTCTTTTAAATACAGTCCTACTGATTGAAAAGTTTGATCTTGTGACATACTAATTGTCATTGCAAATGATGTAATCAGTGGGAATTATCTTCTTTTCAAAATAAAAGTTATCCAGATTCTCAGAATAGAAACTCTATCTCCTTTGTTAGCACCAGTTAATATTTCAGCATCAATAAAATGTCTATAAAGAGCTTTTACTTGCAAGCAAGTTCCATTGCATAATCCTTTTTTAGGATTTAAGTTTCTTATAAGCATCATAGTAGCACCAATTTTCAAATTTATCTCATGTGGTGGCATTTCAGATGGCATTTGTGCATGCAAAAATTATGCTGGATAATTAATATTATTTTCTTCATTATTAGAAACAATAGAATAAGCACTATAAAGAGTTTTCATATTTCCAGGTAATAGATCCAAAATTTCATCATTTAATTGTAATGAAATACTGCTTGTACTGGGTAATATGATTTTTTGTGTGAAACCTCATCTATTTCAGATGCCATTATTTGATTTCCCATATATGCCTGCAGTTGGATTGATTTTACCTTCTCCAATATTGAGTAACTATTGGTTAAAATAACTTTGACCTTCAGATCACATATTTTCTAACAATCAAAGTTGTTTAAAATGACACCATAATGACTTAATTAAATACATGCTTCAACAACTTCAGCAATTGATAATGGTTGCCAAATGTCTCCTCCAAGAAAAATAACTTTACCTCCAAATGGTTATTGAATTATCATAATTTCTTTTAATAATTTATCAGTACATCATAAAATATGATGACATCATTGTTGCTTCATCAAGAATTATAGGTTTAGCTTTATGTAATGTTTGAGCTTCAGAAGAATTTAGTCAAATATTTGAAATCATATTCTAAAGATGGAACTGAAATTTGAAATCCATTATGTACTGTTTGGCCATTTTTTAAATAAAGTAGCAGTGATTCCAGTTGTAGCATGAGGTAATACAATTTCACTACATCCTCTTAAAAACACATTAATATATTACGCAATACAGAGAGCGTACCAATAGCTCAAACAAGCTCTTATTAATTAAGAGCTTGTTTGAGCTATTGGTACGCTCTCTGTATTGCATTTTTGTAACTACAAGCTTATAAAAGTAATGTCACATTATATATGACTTGCTTTATTAATTATTAATATATTATATAAATAAGTTTTACCTGTTTCATCTACATAAAACAATTTTCTGTCACTTCAGAATTATCAATTGCACTTACAATTTTATCAAAAGCTTTTCTTTGAAGTAAATTAAATATTGCAAATTATTTTTAGTTGCTTCAGATACTTTAACAGTAACATTAAATATTTGATATCACTGACTTTGAAAAGGATCTGCAATTGGAAGATTAAATGTCTGCAGAGTTAATCCATGACCTGTTAATATATCTTGAATATCTAACAATACTAGTTGTTGTACAACTGAGTTTGTATATTCACAAAGATAATCTTTATATAAACTGTTGATAATTTTTTCCCATAAATCTAAAACATTTGTTGGAGTACAAAATATACAAATATAAGAAAATATTTCTCACAATTGTTTTGGCATTTTAAACCTCTTCTAAACACATTTCCCATTTGAGATCATCAGCTAATATTTGTCTTTGTCTTGCTGCTTCTTTAAATATAGGATAAACAATTGTTTCGTATGTTTTTAAATATTCAAATCTGGTTGCTCCTATAACTTTTAATAAGAGCAAATGTAAACAGAAACATTCTATATTTTGTGGACTAACAGTACATAATCAAGCAACACCTAGGTTTCCATTTTCCTTGTTTAAATACATAATATAATGAAGTATCTGTATATAAATATTGTCTCACAGTTGGTTCTTCAGTATTTAATTTAAACAATACCATTAATGTAGTATTTTTTGAGCAGCTTCTTCAGTTATATTATGGTCATTATCTGACATCATTTGATTAAATGGTAAAAGAACATAAAGTCAGATGATACTGTGTGAACTATTGTGCATAACATATTAATAAAGTTGCCATATTACTTTTGGAACACTAACATACTGTAAATCTACAAAACCCGGCAAAACTCATTATGTACCATTTCATTCTGTTGATCATGACTTTCATGAATTACCACATCTGCAAAATCATATTCTTTGTAAATATGTTTATAAAATATTTAATGACTTTAACTAAAGTACAGGCTTTATTAATATGTGCATTATGTTTTAGTAATAAAATTGGATTATATAAGGTATTATGTAGCGATTATCAATAATTTGTCCATCTATGAACATGCATGTTTGTGCCAAACATTGATATAATGGATATCCATTATTCTTAACCTGAGTACCTCATTGAAATGATTTTGGAAAACCTTTTGTATAATCTCTATTTTCCATGCAAATTGTTTGAGGATTAAATGTTCCATATGATTTATATATCATGGTGCAAGTAACAACATATAATTTTGGATGTGTTGTGGAATTTGGAATTTCAACATTCATTTTTCTATTTCACTACTTTTATGAAATTTGTCAGTTTCTTGTAATATTAATAATATGTGCACATGTGGTAATCCTTGTTTTTTAAATGTGATTGTGTATACACATGCTAAAACTTTGCCAAAAAGTTCACCATGTGGAATATCTTCTAGCAATGCTTTTAACTTTGTCTTAAAAACTTGAGCAACCAAATAAGGTCTATCAGATAAATTTTGTACTCGTAATAAATTTGATTGTATTTCAGGCCATTTTATATTGCAAGTAAAAGCACAGTAAACATCTGGTTTTCTGAAATAATAGCTATTGTATTGCTATAATGTCCTCACATATTTCTGGGTAAGCCTTAAAATGATGATGGTAATATAACTACTCTTCCTATTTGTGCTCCTATAGTAACAAAATTTTCAGCAATATAATCTATTTATCCACTGCAAATTTCAACACAAAGTTTTGCATCTTGATGTCTAATAAAATTTAAATTGTTTGCCTCAATCTGTAAATATGAATCAACAATCCATTGTTGAGTGAGTTTTCCTCCATATAAAATCAGATTAAAACATATTGATGAATGGATGTCTGTGCTACTTTAAACTGCAACATCAATGTCTTGTACATCAATTCCAGTGCTAGGATATACTTCAGCTCTAAGATCTGGATTCCAATCCAAATGTGTGTTAGAATAAAAAATCAAATACATCATTGGATCCAAATTTGATTTGAGAATGTTAATATTTATAAATGGCTGTTGATCATTGCATGGATAATTTTGAATATCACACTCAAATGGTAGTTCACTTTCACCCTTTTGAAATATCACTGCTACTTTGATAGGAGTTGGTAAATTATATTGATGATTATCATTGTCTTGATCTCTTCATAAATCCGTATAAATTGTTGGCATAGTTAATTTTTTTCATGACTTTCTCTTCTCACTTCTCTCAACATTAAGTAACTGCAAATGGATTAAATTGAATGATTTCTTGTAATTCTTGCATTCCATGTGATATGCAATTGTCATTTTGAGGATTGTTTAATCTTTTTTGTAACACTTTTATGCTCTCCAATATATATAATTGTGCATATTTTTTTTCTTCACCTTCAGCTGGATGTAAATGTGATGTTCTATGATAAAATTATCTTTGAATTAGAAAACAATATGGTACATGACCTAAAACCTTGCCTGCTAATTTAGCACCCATTGAGGCAAATACAGTTTTGATAGTCATGCACGTTTGGATTAGATGTAATATTTTGAAAATATTGTGGAAAGCTTGGATGTGATGGTAAATTTACTTTTATGACAAAAATTATTGAATTTTCCATCACTTAGTTTTTTGGATATAAAATGAAGAGTTCTACAAAATTGACAAATAATATTTAAAGGTTCTCATGAATGTGGGTGATAATTGATTTATTTCCAAATGGTTTTCTCAAATTTGTTCTTGAATATTTTTCCTGGTAGATTCAGGATGCATTCACGCATCATTAACAGGATGATTTGCAATTCCTCCTTGCATTTTAATTACTATTTGATGTAAAACTAGAAGAGAAGAATCTTGTGGCATACATAATTCTGATAAATCATCATGAGAAGCTGCATCCTGCATTAAGTGATCATATTGCTGGGCAATGGGTTTATTGGATTGTCATTTATGATTAGCAGTGTTAAGATTCATTAAACACTGTGATCATTGTGATGATTTATTTTCTCATCATTTACTATTAGCAACATTAAGATTTTCTAAATGCTGTATGCATTCAGAAGGTAATTCATTTTTTTGTCTTTCTCTTTGACGTTTTGCTACATTATATACATGTTGAGATCTTTCTTCCATAAATTCATTTTCTCCAACACTTTGCTTTCTATTTCAATATGATTTTTTTTGTTGTTTTGCCTCACTTTGAGATACATTATCTCTCCAGCATTTAATTGTTTCTCTGTTTAACATTTTAGTACTATCGATATCTTATTATTATCCTGATTATTATCCATTTTTATTAAAAATATTCAATTATGTTTTATTTAATTTATACTTATAATTTTACAAAGTCTATATAATATTACTAAATCTATAGCATTTATTTTAGTGATTATTTTGTAATTATATTTATATATTTTTCAGATTTTCATTAATTTTTTATATACCTAACATCAAAAATTATTTCAATTAAAAAAATTAACACTATACTTTTATATTTTTACATATTTTCTGGATATATACTTTTTGAAACAAATTTAACTTTTTTTTTCCAATTTGAATTTGACAGCATTATGGATACATATTTTATTTTAATGTAATTTTTTTGCTCTAACATAATTAAAACTGAAGTTATTGTGAAAATTGTGTCTCAGGTCAGTATTTTAAAAAATTCAATATGGCGATTTGGCCCTAAACTGTTAAAATGTGTACAAACTGCAAAATAATTGTAACATGTACAGATCATACAACATCATGGTAATGATTCTAATTTTTATAACTTTAAAACTTATATAATTTTACACATTTTTACAACATTCATAATATGTTATTATAAATGCTAATCTAATATTCAAAAAAGTCAAAAAGTTGGTTATTTAATACTAATAAATGGTATTATATATAGGCAATGAGATCAAAATCTCTTAATATATATTTATGCATATATTTTCAATTATTGTCATTTCTTTTCAGAATGAAGAATGTTTAAAGTTAAATCCAGTGTTTCTTCATTCATAACTTCTCTTTTTCCCAACCCTCCAAAAATTTTCTTGATCTCATCAATCCATCTGACATATGGTCTTTTTCTTGGTCTTTACAAGTCTTTTTGGTTTCAATTAAGGTTTCAATAGTCTATATATTGTCACTCTTCTAATGACATGTCCAGATCAACTTTTAATGTTGTTAAAATACCTTACCGAATACATTTCTGAACTGTACCAAATAGGCTGGGATGTTCCAAACATTTTTTTTTCAATTTTTCAATTGTAAATTTCTCACATTTATTTATATAATATTAAAATATTTTGTTTAATTTACATTAAATTTGCAAAAAGAATTGTTAAAGCAACCAATTAAAAACAACAACAGTCTTTCCATAGGCTGAATACAGTCTGGTAAGTATATAATAAATAATTCAGAGTTTGGTTTGAAAAATCATCATAAATTCCATCTTTAATATATTTTTCGTATTTCTCTTAATCTTTTTTTTCCTTCTGGAATTACAATGGCTATATTTGTTTATAAATGGTAGCTAAGGATGATGATGATTGAAAGTAAGTCCAGGAGTTACTTTAAGCAACTTTAGAAAATAATAAATATAAAATGTGTTTTATATATCATCCTTTTTATATGCGTTTTATTATTTTTAGGCTCAAACTAAAGACTTTGCTTTACTCTCTTAGGCAATAGTACAGAACTGTAATTTTCTTTAATGGTTTAGAAAGCCATTAAGATATGTATATACTTTTACATGATCTTTTAGAGATAAAAATAAATTCAGCCTTTTAAATAATTCAACTTATGTAATTTTGACATTTCCTTCAGAGAATAATTAAATTTTAATGGTTGGATTTTAAATTTAATAATTTATGCGATTTGTTCGTAGTAATTGTTCCGTAAAGTTAATATTTATGTTTAAATTTTTTTCCCTGATAATTTAATTTTCATTTTATTTCCTATTTTGACTTTTTAAAAACGTGTCAGGTTATATTTATATATAAATCAATTATTGATCTCTAACTTTGTGGCTTGAGTTACTCGCGCCATTAGTAAAATTGATTTTATGTAAATAAATGCTTTCTTTATGAAACGCTATCAAAAATTAAGAAACCTATTTAAATAATGACAAATTATTATGCATTAATTAAAAAAATAGATATTATTTTAAAAAATAAATAAAACATAATGCAAAATCAGTTAAATTATAAACGCACAACTGTCCACAGCATAGATATGTTAAGATATAATACTTAGCCTGAGATTTAAACATGGGTGATTATTAAAATTTTGGATAAATGACCACTATCCGATTGTTAACTATTCGATAATATAATTGTATGACCAATTGCTTCGGAATGTGAGCATTATTCAAGCACAAAACTATCAAATTGAACTTTATTTGATCTGAACTTTTTTATTGATTGGCAAATGGGATATTTAACTATTTTTAGCTTGACAACTAGCTAATCATGATCGTATTATGTTGTATCTTTTATCACTGGTAGAAAGAATATCATAAATCTAACAATACTGAGTACATGGTTTACTTTACTATTAGTTGATTTGCTATTGAATGAAAACATGATTTATTTTTAAAAGAAAGATAAACGACTATCTGGACATTTGATATGTAACTGAATTACATTAGTTTGATGCAATATAGGGTATATGAGCACAGACTTTCACACCACCCACTTCTCTCCACTCTATCTAATAACACTGATACACCTAAACACATATATGCCGAAAAGATAAATAATCACCACCCTATATTACATATATATAGCCACAGGTATATAACAAGCCTATGTTTCAGTTATTACATTACAGAGATGTCTGCCCATCTTTGCATATGTATTAAATGGATTATGTCCTGTACATGTGGGGTTCAGATTGACCTTAGGTCAACATGGGTGTGACAATAATCTCGGCCTCAGGGTGGCCTTTGAGCATTCCATCATCAGATTTTCAATTGGATGGACAGTTGAAGAGTTGGAGTGAGGAGTGGATTGAAGCCTGTCCATTAAACTATGAGGATAGTCTATCTTAATATATATCTGAGCACTTATACTATATATGTGTGTAAAGATGATAGTCTGGACCAACTGATGATTGCTGGTTTAGCATGAAATACGTATATTGGTGATTATTTATCTTTTCGGCATATATGTGTTTAGGTGTATCAGTGTTATTAGATAGAGTGGAGAGAGGTGGGTGGTGTGAAAGTCTGTGCTCATATACCCTATATTACATATATATAGCCACAGGTATATAACAAGCCTGTGTTTCAGTTATTAGTTTGATGCAATGAAATGGTGACAAACTGAAAATCCATGGATTGCAGTCCAGCTCTGACATTTTCAGTATTCTTTTTCTTTTACCACTGCTATGCCACCTATTGTAAGTTTTAGTAACTAATATATGCCAGATGATAGTACATAATAAATTACTATTCAGTCCTATCCTATTCACTATCTCAAGATGAGTTTCCAGCTTATGTCTTACATGAATGAGGAGCTTTAGATCTTGGAAACTAACATCTGGAATTTATTAGTTATTAAAGCTTACATTCAGTGGTAAAGTAGTGAAGAAAGAAAGAGTATACTGCTGAAACAGTAATGTGTAAGTTGGAGTCATGCTCAGTTCCACTGCTAATATTTTTTATGTACTCCTAAGCAATAAACCATTTATTTATTTTTTTGCCTTGCATAATTTATGGCAGTAGTAAAAAGACAGACTTCAGAACTTAAGGTCCATGTATTGTAGCATTGTTTTATCATTTCCAGTTCTTAAACTTCATATGAATTCTAAATCAATAAATCATTTGATAATTTTTTTAAATATTAAATTATGCCAATAAATACATTTCTTTTTTTACATTGGACAAATCTCCGATATAATCCATCACCTACAACATTGGATAAATTAAAAATATTAACAAATTAAAATGTACCAGGAGTGACATTAGCAAGATTCAATAAAAATAAATAAATAATTTATTTATTTAGCATATGGATTTTTATTTAGATAGAGACCTTTAGAGATTCTAATCAGAAAAGATATTCAAATAAAATGAAAACATTTGTAAAAATGATATAAAGAAAAAACTATGAATCTTATGGTTCAAACAACTATTGAGATTGACTTTAAGGGACATTGATCTTGATATGGCTTTTTAAGAACTGACATGATAATAAAATGATGATGATATTAGTGTAGATGTATTCTGATGCTAACATAAATAGCAACCAACTTTGAGCAATTTTATTTTTTATATAAGTTATTTTTCCCCCATTTCTACATTGTCTTTAGTGTTCTTTTCATTCTTTTTGCATTTAACATATGTCTTGTATTAAGTGATGAGTAAAGTTTGAATATTAATATATTTATTACAGTAGTTCTTGTTTAAGAATTAAGTTGTACTAATTCACATCTCTACTTCAGCTCTTTTCCTTAAAGCAATGGAACTGTCTCATGCCTGATTAAAACTTAAATAACAATAATAATAAAAATATTTATAATAGTTCTCTTACAAAATCATATTCATACTTTCCCCTCTATACACAGAAATTTAAAAAATTGTATAAAGTAGTGATTATTACATTTTTTTATGTCAAACCTATGGATTAAGATTTAATTCTATTTAGGCTAAAGAAGCTTTGAATTTTTTTAAAAATACATATACCATAACTTTACCAATTAATCACACAGTATTTATTGGTAAATAAGATGCAGTTACTATTAAATAGAGATAAGGTTTTCAGCTTAATCTGGTCTGATCTTATGGCTCCATTGCCTTTACTGTAAAAACCAAAAAGAAGGATTAAATCATAGTGCAACCTTCCCCATTAGAAGGGTAAGCAATTTAGAAGTTGTTTTGTTTTACACAGATGCAGACACACCACAAATACATATAATAAAAATATATGGACAGTTAAAATCTTAAACCAGATTTCAAGAGATTATAAAAGATCTAAAAACCACCCATATGTGAGATGGATGAAATAAGGAAGTTTGCTAGAGTAATGTGAATAAAAGTGACTAGATATTATAGTAACTGGATTGAATTTGGAGAGATCTTCATCCTGCTGTGGGTCAATAATGGTTGAAAATGATGTTAATAATAACACTAATGAATTATAACATTTTGTTCTATTTATATGTGTATGAGTGAGTTCAAGTAAAAGTAAGATAAGGCAGCCATTAAATAGCAAACTACATTAAAAGCTTCTCCAGTAGGTCTTCATAGAAAAATGTAAAAAAAGAAGGCAGTAGTAATTAAGTTTACAATAACTGGGTGGTAAAAATTATAAAATGTTTTCATCCTTGTTTAACTCACTAACTAAGCATAGTTAGATACCCATTTAATGACCAATTATTGTTATACTTGGCTAGTTGATTATGGTCTTGCTACCTAAAAAAATCACATGCTCCTTGGAAAGCTTTTTTAATTTAATTACCTGAATTCGAATCCAGGTCACAAACTTTGCAGGCAGATGTATAACTGTTGTAAATCTCCCAGTATCTGCTTTATTAAATTTAATCAACTATCTTGCATTAGATGGTAGATGAAAATGTTGTCAATTGCTTCTTGAATTTTTATAAATATATTAAATATGGAAGTGATATTTGTTACTTTCAATATTACTCATAGGAGCTACTATTAAGGTTAAATAAACACAAGCATTAATAACATATCCATCAAATAATGTTGAAGATCACAAATGTCGATGGCATTATTAGCTATGTAAAAATAAACAAATTCCAAAGATTGTCTACTTTGTGATAAAATTATAATTTAGTGAGCATATTTTTGTTATAGAATGTATGTTTATGTCTTTTATCAGATAAAAACTGAGCTAATTTAATTTACATTTGATATAAAAACTGAATATGATTTGTTCTGAGAGTATGATAGGATTATCAAAATATAATTTTACCCCTAAAGTATACAGTCTCTAGTGTTCATTATATATATATTAAATTATAGAAGACATTAACGTTTAACTCACCAGCCAAATGTAACTGAGTTTCATGTTCATAATTTACAGGCCAACTAAAAACAAACCATTTCCTATCTAACAATTGATAATTAGACCATAGATAAGAATAATGGGAAAATCTAAGAGTGAAATTTTAAATCACTGTGAATCTGCCTTTCAATGTAAATTTAAACTGATTCTAATAGACCAGTAATTAATAGTTCAGTAATTAAAAATTTTGTTCTTAGGTTTATCATTGTTCTGATTTATAATGTACTCATCAGTTTAAATTCATTTTCTCGTTTTATTAAAAATTATAAATGTGAAATTACACAATATGTTTGGCTGGTAAATTAAGTATTAGTTTGTTCTAAAATTTGTTATGTATATCTGTTTAATATTATAAAACCTTAATGTCGACACACACACTTATATATATATATTCAATAATTATGGGTATATTTGTAATCCTTCTCAAATATAAAACTTACATATTTTAAATAAATGTTATTTATTAAATAGGACTTCCTAGGGTACTGATTAATACATCCATCAATCTATATCTGGAGGTTGTTTATAAAGTTGATAGTGTCTAATAGAGCTTACATTTTGTTTTGTTTTTTGATTTTTTTCTGGCATCATTTCATAGCCAGTCCTTATTAATATATAAATGAGTATTTTTGTACAGAAATTAAAAACTCCATACAATAGCACCATCAGTGCAAGCCAGAATAATCAGTGGATGCAAAGTGGTTTGTGCATAAAATCCCTATATCCACAGACTAGTTTCTAGCTTTTGGTTTTCATCAGTGCACTGGTGATGCTATTGTATAGAAAGTTTAGCCTCTGTGTAAACAGCTTGTGTAAACATAAGAATGATTTATTTTTTATATGAAGTTTTACATATAAGATTTTGTTCATAATTCTAAGGACAAAAGATTTGCCATGTTGTACTTTTTTTCTCTCAATCCTCATGATTTGCTACAAATAAAATCAATGTAAAACACATTGAGTCAAAAAGGTTGCATAATCTATAGTTGCAACTAGTCACCTAACTATTTTTATACCCATACTCTCACAGAAGGCAAGATGAAATCAGTCCAACAAAGGGGCCATATATGTGATAACTGTTAAGCTAGTAAAAAACTTTCTAGGTCTATTTTAGATTTACAATTCAAATCATCAGGCAATGTATTAAAAACTACTCCATGCATTTGTCATAGTTATATGTAAGCCATTTCAATTAAATAAAACATTAATTTAATGTTTTACTGTCTAATATTATTAATATCTATTCATAATATTATTTTTTTGAATGTTCACTAAAGGTTTTATAATTGCAAATAACGTTTTCAGAAAAAATTTAGTTCCACCTCTAGTTTCTTTATAGAATTTAAATAAACCAAATATTGCAACAAGGAATCAAATGAGTAGCCAATTTGGTAATAACTTTTTATTGTATAAAATCTTATGATGAAATTTTGGTCAATGCTTTTTCTAATCCTTTATTATTATTTTTTATTATATTTAGAATTTTGATTTTTGAATAAAATTAACTTCCTACAAAAGACTAATACAACTGTGTTTGTTATTAGCATCATTCAGAAAATTTTGGCCAATAAACATCACATGATCACCACTTCTTATGCTTGTGTATGCCTTCTGGCATCCATTGATTATTCTGTTTTAAAATTTTGGCCACATTAATTATATGAAATCCATATTTTTACTTTTCAATTCTGCTTCATAAAAGTAAAACTACTAAACATCACATGATCACCATCTCTTATGCTAGCACATAACTGTTATTAAACAGGCAAAACTCTCCATACAGTTATGTGCTAACATAAGAAATGGTGATCATGTGATGTTTAGTGGTATAACACCAATTTTTCCTAATAGGATAGTGGTAGCTATAGTTGTTAAAGAGCTAAAGACACCAAAATGTATGGGTGCTGAACTGAGTTCAGATCCATATGACTATGTAAGCTATTGATCTTAGATTGAAAATATTATTGTGTTTTCAATTTCATTCTCATAGTTTTGTTGTTAAGTAGAGATAAAAGGTGGCTGCTGGAGGGTTGCATTGGATCCTAAGATCTAGATGCAGTGCTCTCAGATCCAAGGCTCTTCATTGATGAAAGCCACAAGCCAGAAACTAGTCTGGGCATATTATATGAGTAGGCACTAGATGGGGATTTTATGCACAAGCCTTCTGGAATCCATTGATTACTCTGGTTGGCACAGGGTGGCCCTACTGTATGGAGAGTTTTGCCTGCTTCATAAAAGTATTACAAAAGTGTAAGTTTTTTTAAACTTAACATGTTATGACATAGTACCTTTAGGTCTCTTATTTTCAAAGAGATCAAATTGATTTTACAAATCTTCAAAGTTTGATATAGATATATAGATTTATCCTGAACAATTAGTCTCACAAAATGATTTAATTCTTTACTCTAAATTCACAATACTGTATATTTTAAAAAGCTTGAAATATCTGATTTAAAAAATAAAACATAAAATTGGAGAAAGGAATAATTAATGAATAAACATTTTACAGAACATATTAATAATAATAACAATAATAAACTAACCTATGGGTTAATATAAATAAAAACATCTCGGTTGCTGTAAGTTTTTTTAAAATGATAAGTTAATTTCCAGCCTATTATTTTAATTTTAGTTAGATTGAGGATATTCCATGAATCATGCTGTGTTAAATTAAAATAAAGTATAAAAAAAATAAGTTAACACAATATATGAGGTGTGTCAATTTAATTCCTGGAAAATACCTTTATAAAATATGCGAGTGGAAGTGTACACTGTTGTCTTCAAAGTAGTTCCATTGTGCATCTGTACACTGATGAAAATGGCATTCTCACATTTGGAAGCACATCTAAAACTCATTTTCAGAGTTACTGTTGAACAGCTGTTTCACATTTTTTTGGATATGAATTATAATAAAACATCTTCATCCTTTCAGGGCAGTTTTTAATTTTGGAAATAACCAAAAATCACTGAGCTAAATCATGTGAATAGGCAGAATGGTGTAGTTGTGTAATTGATTCTTTGTGCAAAAAGTCTTTCACACTGAGCACACTATGACTTGGCACATTGTAATGATGAATGATCCACTTGTTAGGCCACAATTTGGGACTTTTTCTTTGAATAGAATCTAGTAATCTCTGAAATACATTTAAACAGCATTGTTGGGTTGGTTGTTTGTCCTCATTCAATAAATTCTTGGTGGACTATTAATGGCAGTCATTGCTGTTTTTGGTGGTCCACAACAAAACATTTAATTAGTGTGGTTTATCTGAAGGTTTGGGGTGATGATATTTTACTTGTATTTATATATTGGACTATTTCCACAATCAAGTATTGAGTATTGAATGTCTTTAAAAAAATTTACCTTTATTTACATTTTCAAATTCCATTCAATTGTTAATAATAGCACACAGGTAAGTATTTGCACAATGTTTCAAGAGGTATTCTTCTTCTCTGCTCTTCAGGTATTGCTAGCCTGACCAGTGACAGTGTTGGCATGGAATCAAACCGGGACCTTTAGATTCTTGAATGTTGACTTTTTATGATTCTATCTTGTACAGATTTTTTATAAGACATTTTTGTATGAGTCAATTTATTTCTCATTTATAATATGTTAATAAAGATACTTTTTAAATTTACCTGATCTGAAATGCAAATTTTGTACTGGTAAAAAATCTTTATACACAAAATAAAAATATCTTAAGAAAATTGATTTAATCAATACGTTGATGTATTTTATAGACATTGGACATACTGAGACAATAATACAAAACATAAGTGAAAATAATCAAACTAAAAAAAAATATAAATCCTTACATATCAAAATAAAAACACATTTATTCAAAGTTCTACAGCTAATACATGGAGACTGTTTTTAAACAATACACCAAAATTATATATTATAATGGAAATTTTTGAATATTCCAAATATAATGGAACTTTAGATGAACAAAAATAAATATTTGTAAAATGTTGTACATTCAATTAAAAATGATTAAATACAAATACAATATACCCAATAATAATAATAAACAAACAACTGTAATGATGATGATGTATAACATAACACTGACAAACTAATTATAATTATTCCAAAAATGTCTTAATTTGTTTTTCTAATTTCAATAATTAAAAAAAAAAACTTAAGATGTCAAACCCTCTAAATAGAAAGTTTACTTTTGAAAAATTTATTAATGCTTGATCATCATCATCATCATTTATAATTATTACCATTATCCCTGCATATTCCCCAGTGATTACTTGATCTCTCAGGATTTATAAATATATACAGCATATGTTTAGAATGAGTTAGAAAAGCAAATGCAAACTAAATTGAATAATTCCAATGTATCCATTCTACTTTGAACACTTTTTAGCAAAAAAAAAACAACAAACTTTTTATTATTGTACACATATGTACACACAATCTTACATTTCGACTATCCTACAGTCTTCTTCAGAACTATGATATAATAATACAAAATAAAATTCAATTCAAGTTTTATTTATTATGTGCATTTCAACATTTACACTTTAACAGAAATACCAATAAACAAAAAATAAACAACAGCAACAACAACAACAAAAAAAAACAATAAGCAAATACAAATCATATACATAAGATTATATATACATATTTGTTCTCAGTTATAAGTTTAGTTCTTTCCTAACTTTCATAATAAACTGATCACAAAAAATATCAATATTATTAAAATTTAGATTATATACTCTTTGCAATCAATTAATAACTGACTTGCTGAAGAAAGTATTTTTACATTTATTAGCCTTAAAAAGTATGCATTTCTCTTAACAGATCAGTATGTATTTTCCATTCTATTTTTGGTATACAATCACTGACATCAATTTTCCCATCAATTAACTTTTTCAACAATATCATATCTTTCAATATTTTTTTTTTCCAATACTGTTTTAACATTTTGACATTCTTTCACTATTAATTTATTGAATCATTTTTGAACATTGTATATTCTAGACTGAATAATAATTAAATTCAAATTACATATAAAAGAACTATATTCTAAAAGTGCTACAACAAGAGAAAAAAATAACATATTTTATGGAAGTAGATAAATCTCTCCCATATCATAAAATACATACTTTTTCTGTATGCTTTATTAATAATATACTTAATATTGTAACGGTCAGAATCGTCTATCTCGCTAACACACTGCATAATTCAAACCCCAGACACTAAACTGAACATTCTAGGAGGGGTTGCCTTCTAGATATACTAAGTTCGAATCTAAAGTCCAAATTTCACAGCGCCACCTATGTGATAACGCATCTGATGCTACAACTAGTATAACCTTTTACCGGTGCCTGGTGGTCAGGGAGAAACAAAAGACTCTATACTAAGATAAGTTTGGGTGGCTAATTAACGTCTATGGATTTATAAAAGAAATGCAGAAAATATATATATATAGACCGAGACAGTGATAGGAATCAAATAAAATAAGAGATAAAATTTAATTTTAAATAATTTCACACAATTTATTTATATATATATATATAACGCCACTGTCTGCTTATATGAGACAGGGACGTGTATTAAATAATTGTTGGCATTTATATTTCAGTAATGACAAAAGGTTTTAAAACAGAGTGATATATTCTATTCCTCGGGCTAATAGCGTTACGATAATGTGCTTGACAAGATAGGAACATGTGCGAGGTGCTTTGAGTAAATAGACAAGTTTAAGACAATATTTGAAATTAAATGTTCTAAAATATTTATTGATTTCGAGAATAGTACAGACTAAAGCTTACTAAGCAAACATGGGAATGGGATCAAAGCATTTATTTGAGAATAATAATAATAGATTTGTATTGGGAGGTCAGTATTGCTGATAGTGAATTTATAAAGTTGGAGGGTGTGACTCATTTAAGTCACGGATGCTTTGTAAAATAAATATAAAATGAAACAATATTGAAGATCCGGAATAATTATGGAGGGCATCTCACCGCTAACCCATAGGAAAGTATTTTGACGAACAGCCGAAACTTAGCTACTGTGTGACGATTGCGTTTAATTCCCAGGGGTGTCATTTGGGACACCCTCTGCCTGGAAACCACAAGCATGGAGAGAACGGCCTTAGCCGTGTAAAGAATCCTTGGAAAAATAAAACAAAGCGGTCTCAACAACCAATTCATGTACCAGCAATACGAGACTAGTGTATATAAAAACATACTAAATGGGTTTTACTTGGATTAAGAGAAATGCCCAATCAAATTCCCCGAAATTCATTTAAGAGGGTCCGCACATTCTCGATGTCAATGATGAACTTTATAATGAAAGTAGAACACGGTAATTAAAATAGGAAAATGCATGCTTGTGGGTTTGAAAAGTAAGTATAAAAACATACTAAATGGGTTTTACTCGGATTAAGAGAAATGCCCAATCAAATTCCCCGAAATTCATTTAAGAGGGTCCGCACATTCTCGACGTCAATGATGAACTTTATAATGAAAGTAGAACATGGTAATTAAAATAGGAAAATGCATGCTTGCAGGTTTGAAAAGTAAGTATAGATTTATATACGCAATCATGCATTTGAGGACACATTTAAATCATTGACTTCGCACATACTCTTATATTAGATTAAAATCAATAGCATGTAGATTTTAAATTATGTGATTATATTACATTAAAGAAAAGAATCACCCTCGAACGAGTGATTTGCAAGATAATAAAATTGGAGAATTATAAATTTAAAATATGCCTTAATAGTGGCATCTTACTTTCAATAGAGGGAATAGTTCACTCGGTCAAAGACGATTCTGACACATTATCATAATAAAATAAAAGAAAGCTTTATAAATAGAAAATATTAACCCGAGGATAGAGAGTAAAATGTTGAGTATATTTAAATACATGAAAAAAATACATAATGAAGTTGTGAAATATAAGAAAACAATGTTAAATAGCTATAGCATGTTAGTTAGGAATCACAAGAGCTCTTGGGTTAATTTGGGTTACCTCTGGAAACGCATTTGCAGGTAGATGTTCGGCAGGTTTTATAATTCAGCAGCAAAATCTGGAATTTTCATATTTTGGCAGCGGCAGCAGCAGTTCCGGGGTTTGTGTGATAACTTCTGATGGTATGGAGCAGCAGCTGGCTATTCCGAGGGGACATAGCCATCTTAACGCCTCTACTCGGACATGTCAAGGTTAGCAAACTATTAGAATCTTAGAACAACTCAGAAACCTTTAGACAATTCAGAATTCTTTAAAAGCTTAGAATGGAGAACAAAAGAAAACCATCCTTTTTATAGTAAAATTTAACAATAGACTTGCCCTGAAGCATACAAAATTATTGGACTTATCTGCTGTAATTAAATCTATCCGAATGTCTAAAGGAATTCAACATTAATTAATTTCTTTTGTTAACTTCCCCGTCGACATTTGAATTACAAACTAGATTTAATTAAAATTACTGCTACTAATTAAAGAAAACTTAAGTGGACAGCTGCTGTTTTTAGATAAACTTATATAATTAAACTATTGTCCCTCATTTATTTTAACAGAAATATTTGGGATGATTTTTATTAAATAAAACGAAAATTATTTTATTTTAAATTGTAATATTTGAATCTATCTACTAAACGAATATTTACTAAATGAATTTTATTTTAAATCAAAATATATTACGACGGTAATATATTTGTAAATAGATCCAAACAAAATAACTAACAATTTATAATTTTGATATGTTTTAAAATGGATATCATAGTGTGTGCACAATTACGACTTATATAACTTACTTTTTAATAAATGTAAATTATGTGAACAAATACATAATTCATAATATTTTATTTTATTTGGGAATAAGTTATATATATAATACGAGCATTGTGCTCATGGTTTAAAATTAGGTGGGATTTTCGGTATATAAGTGTATTGCAGACACACTATGATAGATTGGGGTTCAAACTAAGGTATGAGGGTAGGAAGTAGGTGAGAAAAGGTGAAACGAAGATCTGCAAAGCAGACCTTACTGTTTCACATTCCCTTAGTGATGGAACAAAAAAAATTGTTAAAAAAAAGATCTTACAACAAGTGTCCACCTATGAAGCCTGCATAAAAAAAAATTTACAAGATAACCCATAATGTACAGGATATAAATATAATGAAGAAACGAAACTGAATTATATATCCGGATCATATTAATAAATCTACCGTCTAGCGAACATTTTCTATTATTTCCCCCCCCCTTTCAACCAAATTTTATTTAAAAAAACTAATAGTTTAACACTGTTTATATCCGATCTCCTTTTTATATTATCCTGTGACGTGTCCATTTCTTTTTTTTTTTGTTGTGGTTTTTTTTTTAAAAACTACTATAATCCTGGGTCTGGTGGGTAATCACTGCTTTTATAATTTGATGACTGCAGTCTCAGATTATCAGGTCTCTTTACCTTGTCTGGCAGTTCTTTGGCCCAGGGACTGAAATCCAGAATGGTGGTTAATAACTGAAGCTTTAAGCTGTTGCAATTATTTGCCTTATCTGGTGGCTCCTTGGCCCATGGGCTGAAATCCAGTGCCATTATTATTTTCACTATTTCCTTTATCCGATATATTCTTGCTATATCAGGTGGAAAATTTCCCTTGTTTTTTTAAATACTTCGATATTGGTGGTAAGCTGGGTTTGAGGCCCTAGGTCTCATATATCATTTTCTGGGAATATCCTGTCTAAATATAGTTTGGGACATTTTTTTATTTCATGAAATATTTTAATATTGATAAGGTTGGTTAGCTGGGTTGGATGTCCTATGTCTCGTGGATCATTTTCTGGAAGTACTCTTTCCAAATAAAGTTTGGGACATTTTTTTACTTCATGGAATATTTTAACATTGACAAGCTTGGTTAGCTGGATTTGAGGTCCGGTGTCCTGGACATCATTTTTTTCATTTGCCGAATCATTGGACTCTAATTTCTGGTTCAGGGATTCATCTGTTAATGACCCTACCGAGTTCAGGTCTGATCCATCTTTTCTTGGTTCAATGACCCTTTTATTGTTCTTCATGCAGCATTTTTCAAATGCAAGTCAGAGGGCTTCCTGTCCCTCTCTCACTTGTGCCAATTTGTGGATGAGTTTGGCCAACTCTTTACATTCCTCAGCTCTCCTGTGGATTTGCTCTTCTTCCCATCGTCTCGCTCTTTCTTCACTTTGCTCCCACATCTCTATAAGATTCCGGAATTGGATCTCATTAGTATCCGTATTTTCCATGGCCTTGGATGTTACCGTAATCGATGATGATTTTTTTTCCTTTTATTTTATTGCTAACTATATTACTATATCCTAAAAACTCTTAAACACAATGTATAGCACTGATAAAGAAAATGTTTAAACTGTTTTACGTTGAGCTTATTAAAACTAATACGGTATAAAAAATACTATTATTATTTTTCCTTGTTAGATTCTCTGCGATTATTACATTTGACTTCAAATTTTATTAATGGCTAATAGGCTATCTCCCTCTCGGTTCTGTTGGCCTAATTGCTGCTTTTACATTTATCACTAAAACCCCCGACTACTACTCTTTTATTACTGCAAAAACTTCTTGTTTAACTCTGCTGCCACATACATATATTCTACTGCCCATACATAAAAAAATATTTTAAATTCTATCTGTCAAAATATTTCACTAACATATATATTTTTAAACTCAAGCAAATTTTATTTATATATGTTAACATTCGCTAGATCCGGGAATAATTATTTCGTTTCCTCTTACTTAAGATTAGCATACATATATATTTTTATTTACATAATTATTGATGTGATTCACGTCTCATTATTTGGTCTAAGAAAAATTTACATGCGTTGGAAAAAAACAAATTACATATAAAAGAATTTAGCCTGGTGACAAAATTTATTTTAGAAGTAACTCCGTTTAGTGAAATTACCCTTAGGCGCCATGTCACCAGTTAAAAATATCCATAGACTGTTAGCTTCCCAAAATTAATTTTAAATAATTCCATTTAACTACGGGCACTCGTTAAAACATTCACATTTTTTTTTATTGATTACAACATTTGATTTATAATTATTTCTGAATTCCATATGATAGCCTATTACATATCTAGGTCCTTACTGTACAAAATTATTATTATGCTATCTTGTGCATTGAGCCGATAAAACTTTATTTTGAGAGTAAAATACACTATTTGAAATATTCATAATTGTCACAATATTCACTTGGGACAATATTTAAGTAATTTACGCTATGCGTACATAGTGTGACTTAAGTGAAACAATAAATACAGATAATACATATGGCTCGTATCGCACTATAGCATGTTGGACAAGTTCTGATTATATAGGATAAGTAATTGAATGCCCGAATCAAACAAAATATATGAAATATACATGCAAATAGATAATATAGAGTTTGAAAAATATTATATATCAAAAATATCAAGGATTCGAGTGATTACATATGAAATAAAATGCTAAAATTAAGCTACAGGGATGTGGGTGTTTAAATAATTAAGATCTACAGGGATGTGGGTGTTTAAATATTCGAGGCCCCACGTTTGGGCAAGCCATGGACCCGGAAAAAAAAATTTACTATGTAACGGTCAGAATCGTCTATCTCGCTAACACACTGCATAATTCAAACCCCAAACCCTAAACTGAACATTCTAGGAGGGGTTGCCTTCTAGATATACTAAGTTCGAATCTAAAGACCAAATTTCACAGCGCCACCTATGTGATAATGCATCTGATGCTGCAACTAGTATAACCTTTTACCGGTGCCTGGTGATCAGGGAGAAACAAAAGTGTCTATACTAAGATAAGTTTGGGTGGCTAATTAACGTCTATGGATTTATAAAAGAAATGCAGAAAATATATATATATAGACCGAGACAGTGATAGGAATCAAATAAAATAAGATATAAAATTTAGTTTTAAATAATTTCACACAATTTATTTATATATATATATATAACACCACTGTCTGCTTATATGAGACAGGGACGCATATTAAATAATTGTTGGCATTTATATTTCAGTAATGACAAAAGGTTTTAAAACAGAGTGATATATTCTATTCCTCGGGCTAATAGTGTTACGATAATGTGCTTGACAAGATAGGAACATGTGTGAGGTGCTTTGAGTAAATAGACAAGTTTAAGACAATATTTGAAATTAAATGTTCTAAAATATTTATTGATTTCGAGAATAGTACGGACTAAAGCTTACTAAGCAAACGTGGGAATGGGATCAAAGCATTTATTTGAGAATAATAATAATAGATTTGTATTGGGAGGTCAGTATTGCTGATAGTGAATTTATAAAGTTGGAGGGTGTGACTCATTTAAGTCACGGATGCTTTGTAAAATAAATATAAAATGAAACAATATTGAAGATCCGGAATAATTACGGAGGGCATCTCGCCGCTAACCCATAGGAAAGTATTTTGATGAACAGCCGAAACTTAGCGACTGTGTGACAATTGTGTTTAATTCCCAGGGGTGTCATTTGGGACACCCTCTGCCTGGAAACCGCAAGCATGGAGAGAACGGCCTTAGCCGTGTAAAGAATCCTTGGAAAAATAAAACAAAGCGGTCTCAACAACCAATTCATGTACCAGCAATACGAGACTAGTGTATATAAAAACATACTAAATGGGTTTTACTTGGATTAAGAGAAATGCCCAATCAAATTCCCCGAAATTCATTTAAGAGGGTCCGCACATTCTCGATGTCAATGATGAACTTTATAATGAAAGTAGAACACGGTAATTAAAATAGGAAAATGCATGCTTGCGGGTTTGAAAAGTAAGTATAGATTTATATACGCAATCATGCATTTGGGGACACATTTAAATCATTGACTTCACACATACTCTTATATTAGATTAAAATCAATAGCATGTAGATTTTAAACTATGTGATTATATTACATTAAAGAAAAGAATCACCCTCGAACGAGTGATTTGCAAGATAATAAAATTGGAGAATTATAAATTTAAAATATGCCTTAATAGCGGCGTCTTATTTTCAATAGAGGGAATAGTTCACTCGGTCAAAGATGATTCTGACACATTATCATAATAAAATAAAAGAAAGCTTTATAAATAGAAAATATTAACCCGAGGATAGAGAGCAAAATGTTGAGTATATTTAAATACATGAAAGAAATACATAATGAAGTTGTGAAATATAAGAAAACAATGTTAAATAGCTATAGCATGTTAGTTAGGAATCACAAGAGCTCTTGGGTTAATTTGGGTTACCTCTGGAAATGCATTTGCAGGTAGATGTTCAGCAGGTTTTATAATTCAGCAGCAAAATCTGGAATGTTCATATTTTGGCAGCGGCAGCAGCAGTTCCGGGGTCCGTGTGATAACTTCTGATGGTATGGAGCAGCGGCTGGCTATTCTGAGGGGACATAGCCATCTTAACTCTTATAATGCATGACTCGTCTAAAAACGAGAAGATTTGACATCACTCTAAATCGGCTACTTTTTATCCCACATATACATATGATACGTCATTAGAAAGAAAATCAAAATTTCTGTAAAATGGTGCCCTCTTCAGAGTTATTTTACAAGTAAAAAATCAATAAAAATGACCATATATGTTAAACAAAACCAAAGCACCGCCTCCTCACCAACTTTTCTTGAATCTTATTGGCTGTCCCACTTCTGTCAGAAAGGGTAATGGCTGCCAAAAAGTAAAAAGTTACGTTCGTTTTGATTTTTATTACGAAAATGATAAACGAATGTTTACAACATTTTAAACAATATTTGAATTGAATTACAAATTATTATTGATAAAATAATACTAAAAATCAAATTATTTTAGAAAAATAGTTAAGATATTACCAAGAATTATTTATTTATTGCTACATATTGATCGTAACGTAAAGTGAAAAAAAAAGATTGTGTCAGCAATCTTTTTTGGTTGGTTGAATAGCGGTTACTTTTATTTCACCACAGTTGAATATTTTTTAAATTATAAATCAAATTTTATTTTTGAAAAGATTTTCGTTTGCTTTCGTAATCTGAAAATTCAGTAATATACTTTTTACAAACGAAACTAACGTATTTATATTATTAAAAGTGATCTATTTTAACAATAGATTTTGTTAAAGTTGTGAGTTGGCCAATTACAAGTTTTGATTTTTAACTCATTCGGCCAATTATATAATCATCGTTCAAAAGGTTAAATGCCTCTCCTCGGACATGTCAAGGTTAGCAAACTATTGACGGGCACACTATTAGAATCTTAGAACAACTCAGAAACCTTTAGACAACTCAGAATTCTTTAAAAGCTTAGAATGGAGAACAAAAGAAAATCATCCTTTTTATAGTAAAATTTAACAATAGACTTGCCCTGGAGCGTACAAAATTATTGGACTTATCTGCTGTAATTAAATCTATCCGAATGTCTAAAGGAATTCAACATTAATTAATTTTTTTTGTTAACTTCCCCGTCGACATTTGAATTACAAACTAGATTTAATTAAAATTACTGCTACTAATTAAAGAAAACTTAAGTGGACAGCTGCTGTTTTTAGATAAACCTATATAATTAAACTATTGTCCCTCATTTATTTTAACAGAAATATTTGGGATGATTTTTATTAAATAAAACGAAAATTATTTTATTTTAAATTGTAATATTTGAATCTATCTACTAAACGAATATTTACTAAATGAATTTTATTTTAAATCAAAATATATTACGACGGTAATATATTTGTAAATAGATCCAAACAAAATTTAACTAACAATTTATAATTTTGATATGTTTTAAAATGGATATCATAGTGTGTGCGCAATTACGACTTATATAACTTACTTTTTAATAAATGTAAATTATGTGAACAAATACATAATTCATAATATTTTATTTTATTTGGGAATAAGTTATATATATAATATGAGCATTGTGCTCGTGGTTTAAAATTAGGGGGGAATTTCGGTATATAAGTGTATTGCAGACACACTACGATAGATTGGGGTTCAAACTAAGGTATGAGGGTAGGAAGTAGGTGAGAAAAGGTGAAACGAAGATCTGCAAAGCAGACCTTACTGTTTCAATATGTACATTAAAAGTAAAATTACTCCAAAATATAATTCCTAAATCAGATACAATCTTTTATATGTAATAACATCATTCTAAATTTTATATTGATAAACAAATTTTTCAGTTTTATTAGTACAGAAAAGAATGTATGTTTTTTAATATTAATTTTCATATTGTTATACCTACACCAAACTTTAAAACAATCTATATCTCTTTGAACCTCAATGTGATCATTATAAATAATTTTTTTTAATAACTTAAAATCATGTCTATAAATAAGTATTATACTATTTTTTATGTTTTGATCAACATCACACATAAAACATTAAAAAATAAAAGTGTTAATATTCCACCCTGAGGAATATCTACTATATTATTAAAAACATGAGAATTGGTTCTATCCATATGCACATAAGATTTATGACTCCTCAAATAATTGTTAAACCACTCAATTAAATGAGGACCAACTCTCAACATTTTAAGCTTATATAAAAGTCTAACATGTGCACAAAACTATATAAGTATATAAATACATAACTATATAAATAATACCATAAAATGTAAACAATAAAATTAATAAAATAGTAAAAAACAATGTCAAATATAACACAACATAATAAAACTGAAATAAACATGAATATAGTCAAAATCAAATGAAATAAATTATACGTGTATTCCTGACTGTATATATATATATTCATGAATAACTAACTATTAATTTAAATATATTGTTTTTATTATTTTTAATAATCCTCTAATTATTTCAATTCCTTATATATTTAAACTTTATTGTCATATTACTAAAATATTATTAATTTTGTTTACATTTTTATGGTTATTTTGTTTATTATATCACAGCTCTGAAGAAGACTGCAGGGCAGTCACAACGTACGATTGTGTGTACATATATGTATAATAATACATTTTTTTTGATAAAAAGTGTTCAAAGTAGAGTGGATAAATTACATTTATATAAGATTACAGCAGAAGAAAGGAAGTGGTCAATTTGGTATTATTTCTGATAAATTGAATAATAATAAAAATAAGTTAATTTATTAAAAATAGATATATAAACTTGTTATCTTATATATGTGCAACAATTACTAAGTACAATAAAAATAATACAAATAGTAAAGATAATAAAAATAACAATGGTTAAAGATATTTTAAACTTAAGGCTTTATAAATAAATCAATTATTTTATATAGCGCGATGTTTATAAACTGTAATAGTTAAACAGCATTAAGCTGTTGCACATGTGCTTTGCAGATTTTAACTATAAATGGTTGAATACTAACACTTCAAACACATGATAAAGTCTTTGGGAAAATATAGAATGGCCATTCTATCTTTTCCCAAAAACTTTATCATGTGTTTGAAGTGTTAGTATTCAGTCATTTATAATTAAAATCTGTTAAGGCTTTATAGTAATTATATTGATAAGATCTTAACAAGTGTAAAATTTAAAGTTTGAAACCATGATTTTTACAAATATGGTTCTTTTACTACATTATGAATGTCTTTGTTACTTTATTCTTGATGATAGTTGTTTTCCTTGGGCATTGGTGATGTCATCTAGGATATACAATAGGTCTTGGCAGGTCTTATGGAACATCCCACTTCTTTCCTCATGGCATGATTAAAGCAAGCAATGACTGGTTTTAGCAAGCTTTAGACTCTGGATCAGATTACATCATTCTGGGTGTTTTGAATGTTGTTGTTAGTTTTCTATCCATACATAGTAGATAGTTTTCTGCTAGATAATGTTATACTTGTTATGGTGGATTTTAGTATTGAAAAATAATTTTAAAACTTCTCAAGACCCAGTGATCCAAAGTACAGTGGAAAACTTTTAATCAATGCTTTCTCTTCCCTTCATGAGATCATTGCAACACTGTTTCTTCACTTAAAGATTAGAATAGACTAGACTTGTAATATTTATCATGTTCTGGTAGGCCATCTACTATGCACTAGAATGCATGAGTTAATCAAGCTATGAAGAAGAAAAAAATTCATTCATATCTCTTAAACATAGCTATATTTCCTGATTAACTTGACCTAATAATTATTACGATTTGAACTGCTGGCAGGATCAGGTTTTCATTTATAAAAGAGGTCACCAACATCGTAACTTATAAAGCAAATGCTTACAAAGGTCGGGATTACGATTTCCTGTCAGTTAATTATTTGATTTTAAGAAAATATTTCTCCTGGATTTAATTAATAAAGCATATTGGCAAGGGTAAACAAGAATTTGCCAGGTCACAACACCAGAGTGTTTCTTGTCGAATTATTTAAAAATTAGTCGTGAAATATCAAATACATGGCAGCATAAAAATATATTATAAAAAAATAATTAAATATCTGATAAACAATAATTTATTAAAATAATAACAACATATTTATCTTACCAACATTCATAATTACTATCCATTGTAGTTTTCACTTATACAAGTGATAAAATTCACAAACTGGCATCAGTCTGAAAATATGTTATTATTTTAATAGATTTTTGTTTATCAGATATTTAATTATTTTTTTACAATATAATTTTATGCCACCATGTATTTGATATTTTATGACAAATTTTTAAATAATTTGGCAAGAAACACTCTGGCATCGTGACCTGGAAAATTCATGTTTACCTTGGCAAGGTAATTTATACACTTCTCTAAAACTAAACAACAACATCTAACACTCAAAATTAATAACATAACTAACTAAAAATTAAGCACATACAATGAAAGTTATGTTAGTAGTAAAGGTTTATTGTAACACATTAAACATTTAAACACTTACAATAATAAAATTATAATATTGTAAAGAAACACATACACGCATACTCAGATAATTATCTTAACCATTGAATTCAAATATCTCACTTTAAAGTCTTAAATAACAAATCTCTCTCCTTTTTGTCTACAGTAACAATTTATTATTTAAATTTGAGTTTGCAAATCTTTTTCTATAGATAGGAGTTATGGCCATTAACTTACCGGTAAGCTTCTAATGTTTATGTAGATGATTGATTATCATAGTAGTCTGGTTCCTGTCGCTGAGTAATTTGCAGTACTGTTTTATGGTTTCATTCTAGTATATTATTTCCATATCTTTGATTCATATTTAGGTAAGGCTGGACAAAGGTTTAGGTGACTTTTCCAAGAGAAAGTGCCGGCAAACGATCCGATTCTACTCACACATGGAGAATAGATTCAGTTTAGTTCTAAGTGGTAGCATTTTATTTTTACTTCAAAAATGCTGCACATGAGAAACTGCCCAAAACACACAGGTGAAAAAGACCACTTTTAAACTTGTCTGCTCCTTTTATACTCACGATCATTTTTGAGAGCTCCTTTATACTCACGATCATTTTTGAGAGGTCCTGTGCATATTTTCTTTATCTTTTGTTTTATTATTCTATAATCTTTTATATTTCTTGTCAGTTTTTTGTTTACAAAGTCTTTTTTTGTCAATTACTTCAGCCATCTTTAATTAGCATTAAGAACATCACTTTGATCTTAATCTCTTGTGTTTATAACTTTTTAATCTGAATAACTAATCTGTAAGCACTTTTCCAATATTAACATTGCTTTGATTAAATAAATTTTAGACACAAATAACTTTTATTGTATGCACACACACACAAAAACACATTAATAAAAAAAGTAAATTATATTCATTGATGGTTTTTAAATTTTACCTTTTAACTCTTACTCAATGCCAATATACTTGCAGCATATATATATAAATGGTACAATATATTGAACTTAACCCTGTTGTTTTGCTTCACATGTTTTTTATTTTTCATATCTATCACAAATTTAAAGATGTTTTTCAAAAAGTGGATTTATCCTAACCTACTTACAAAATTTAATGGCTGTTTATTTATAAAAACATGTTTATTGATAAATATTTTTTTTATTTCTTAATGTGTTATATAAAAATATAGTTTATTACTTTTTCATTTTTTAAAAAAAATTTACAATAGTGATAGGAAGAAACAAAAAAAAGTCATTACCGACTGTTAAAAATTAATAGTTTTTTTAATTTTAGTAACTCATAATTTTCAATAACATATTTAGATTTTGTATTCAATTTACTATAAAAACAGGTAAATTATTTATTTAAAACTCCATCTAGTAAGTAAATTTGAAAGTGTCACAAAATACATTATATTTTTATAAACTACACAATTCAAATTCTTGTTCACATTAAAATTATTTTGTCTTTTTTCCGTTACATAGTAAGAGCTATAATTTTATTGTTTTCAATTGTACATAATACATCTCTTTTATAAAACTTTTAATAACATTATATATAAAAAAATTATAGACCTTTTTTTTTTTGCCTAGACCAGTGTATTTAAATGACATGTATGTTATATTTAGTATCCACACACACAAACAGAAATTTACACATTTATTTACTATTGTGTGGAGAATTTTGCCTGCTTTAATTTATTTTTGACTGTGCAGCTTTGTAATGTAACTAATTCAAGCTGCTATGAGATTTGTTTTAGTTACAAATTTCTTCCTTTTAAAATGAGACAATGGGATAATGTAAATTTTCATTTCTCATTTCTAATGTGTATTTCAAAATTAAACTTTAGTTAATTTCTCTGTTTTTGCATTTCAGACATTTTCATAAATAGTTTTTTTTACTAATATAACAAGACATTAATAAACATGATTTTACTGTTCAGAGAATTTAAAGAATAGAATTTCAATTGTAGAATTTATAAAACATTCAACCATAGGCCATTAATATGTACAACTGCTTGAACAGTCAAACCTCTCCAAACAGTAGTGCCACCCTGTGCCAACCAGAATAATCAATGGATGCCAGAAAGCTTGTGCATAAAATCCCCATCTAGTGCCTACTCATCCAATATCCCCAGACTAGTTTCTGGCTTGTGGTCTTCATCAGCGAGGAGCCTTGGATCTGAGAGTACTGCACCTAGATCTTAGGATATAATGCAACCCTCCAGCAGCCACCTTTTAATAATAGATAGTGATCAACTGCTTGACTAAGTTGCTTGTGTTTCTGAATCTGTATTCAGAATTTTTTGTTAGAGAAGCTTAGAATTTGTGAATTTGATCTGTTTAGAATTGATCTGAAAGCTCCTTGCTTTCTAATAAGCTCTAAAATGAGCTAGATAAATAAATATCTGCAAATATATTTTTCTTTTATAAAAGCTATTGACATTGACAAGTCAGCCATTATGGAAGATTCACAAAATTGACTTTTGAATGATGGTGAAGTATGTGCATTACCATTACATTCTATGGATTATCTTTAATCAAGCCTAGAACCTATTATTCATGCCAATATTTCAGCCAGTAGGAAGAAGCCATTAGATGCTGGTAAATTTTGTTTGATTTTTAATTCATTTGCAAGTGATATTAAGGTGAAACTCTTTCTAACCTTGAATGTTAGTAATACTAGTGGTATTAATTTAAATAATTTTTCTAAATCTAACCCCAATCCTTGAAAATCAGTTGTTAATAATAATCAAATGTCAAATAAATCAGAAAATAGTAGAACTGGTTTATTAAATGCTAATTTTATATAGGAATTCAAAATGAAAGTGGGAAAAAATAGTTACATAAACGCATTTGCAAATTGACAATTCAAGACCTCAAACAGATGTTGAGAGTTCATGGGTTGACCAAAATGATGCATTTAATCAGGTAATTGATTTAAATAAAATTTTTACCTATAAATGAATGTGATTCTAAATCTATGACTATTGGTCAACAACTTTACAGTTACATATGCAGAAAATGTGTTTCTAAAGTTTTTATTAGACGAATTTTATGCAATTCTTAATGGAAAAAATTATAGAACATTATTTACAAAGTTTTATTGTACTCTAATAACAGATACTTACACAATGCTATTCAAAAAAATTTACTTAAAAAAAGCGTAAATGCTAAAAAAGTTATCTTAGTTTTGATAATGATAATTACTCACAATACAGAAATAGACAAATATAATCCAAATAAATGAAGCCTTGCTCTTTTTTGAATCTTAGAGGCTGATAAGTTATGCTGTTTTTTGAGCCTTAGGAGAGGCTGATAAATCCAATTTACACCTGAACCACTCATTGTTTCCTCTGAGCCTTATAGGTAGGTGAGTAAATTACTTGGAAAAAATGTATTGTGGCAACACCTGAAACCTTATGTATCTAAAATGTCACATAGCAGTATAGTGTCTTTTGTTCATGACCAAATCCTAATACATTACTAGAAATTGCACATATCTAAACAAATTTTAAAGTGAAAGGCTGAAACCTCTCGCATGCACTTTTAGAATGCTTATATGACAGCCAGCAATCAGATGTAATAATGGCTGTATAGGGGACTTAATCCCAACAAGAAGATTTTTATAAAAAAGGTGTCCCTTTTTTTTTTTTTAGGGGGGAGGAGGAGGGGGGGGGGGGGGGGAAAAAAAAAAGGTTTTAAAAAGGGGGGGGGGGGTGGGGGGGGGGGGGGGGGGAGTGGAAGGGCAAAGGGGGGGGGAAGAGGAAAAAGAAAGGGAAAAAAAAAAAAAAAAAAAAAAAAAAAAAAGGGAAAACAGCTTTTAATAAAGTTTATAATTTTGACAGCATCTTGAAGCACATTGTTCAATTCCATTGCTAATTTTTTTGCTGCAAGGGCCACTCGATGGATCAGGCAATATGTAAAAGTTACACGACTTATTATCAGAAACTTTAACAAATGATTTAAAAACAATATTTTCACCAGTCATTGCTTTTGCACCATCTATCCATACTCCAAAGCAATTTTTCCATTCTAAACTTTCAGTTTTAAAAAATTTGTCTACTTTATTATACATGTCTTCCTCTCTTGTATATTCTTCCAAAGAATGACAAAATAACAATTCTTCCTCAATGTTTTCTTTATAAATGTATCTGACATATACTAATAATTGAGCTATTTTTGAAATATCAGTTGTTTCGTCCAACTGAATTGTAAATATTGGACTTTGTTGAAGTCTAGTAATAAGTTGCTCAAATTGGTCATTGCTAATTTCAGAAATTCTATTAGTGACAGTGTCATTTGACAAATGAATTTTCCGAATTTCATCACCATATTTATTACTTCCGTGAAGGATTTCTACCATTTTAATAGCAGCAGGTAATATAAGATCTTCTCCAATGATGTATGGCTTTTTATTTTTAGCAATCAGATATGAAACTTCATATGATGCGAGTAAATATTTTTTTATTAACAGTTATAAATTTCTAAAAATATTGATTTGAATTTTTTAACAGTTGTTTGAAATATTCTTTTGGTTTATTGAAATATGAAGGAAGCTTGGATTCAAAATGCCTTTTTAATTTTGATGGTTTCATACTCTCCATAGACACAACATTATTGCAAATTAAACAAAGAGGTTGTTCATTACCATCACAGTTGTTGAAAGTAAAGCCAAATTGGAGAAATGTCTCATCATATTTTCTTTTTCACATCTTAGATGACTTTTCTGATTACGAGATCCTTGAAGAGACTTTGTAGCATTGCCATCTGCATCATTACCTTTGGTGTTCAAGTTCAACCATTTATCCATGGGTAAAAAGAATTTTTATCCTAAAATATAAATAAAATAATAGTACTTATTAGTTAGCAGAGACATGACAATAAGTTTCGAATAAAAAATAAATTTTTATAATAACTAATAGGATGATAAATTTTGAATAAAAAGGTGAGAAAAAAAGTATACAAGCATTTTTATATATAAAAAATAACATCTTTCATAATATTTATTCAAATAAATACTAACCTTAGTTGAGTAAAACCATAAAATACAATATTGCATTATTCTTGCAATATGGAGATTTATTGAAATGAAACCGAAACAAATAACTTGACTGAAAATACATTATATAATCACAGTGGCGCCAACCTTATTCTCACCACTGCAGCATATATTTTGATTCTGAAATAACGTGAAATTACAATGTGACACGACTATTATGATGCATTTAGTGTTATTTTTCAATATGTAAATATAATTTACATCTCAACTTGACCATAATTACGATTTTATAATTGCACTGTACAGAAAATGTAATATATTAAATTAAAAATAATGAAAGGATTACGACTAATATTTCTTTAAATTCATGTATCTGAATTAAATTTTCATGACCCCAACTTTTTGCTTCATGATGCTAATTTAGAAGAATGATTATTATTCATGATTTTAATTTCTATTTTATAATTTTAAGACAAAAAAATGAGATGTTTAACTTTTTACTACACCTTTGTTGTAGCCATTCTTTTGAGGATTAGCACTAATTAAAAACTAAATCTTTTAAAACAACAGTAGCATGTCAATAAAACACTATAAGTAGAAAGAAGAGGAAACTAGAAAAATGTGTTTAGCACACTCACATATCTTTCTTTCCTTGTTTTCCCTGTTTTGTTTTCGAACTTATTCAATAGGAAAGTTAGATTGCAATAGTTTATTAAGACATATAATATCAAAATGAATAAAATGGAATATCCAATTTAATTGCTTGAACATGATGTAGAATAATACAGTTCATGAAGAGATGACTTGAAAAATTTTAAGCTTTAATGAATCCCACTAAAAATAAGATTTTACAATAACAGCTTTAATCATTTGGCTGAATTCAAAAGTATTAAATAAATTCTGATAAAGAATGATTACTCAGAATTATGTAAAGTGTGAGTCTTTTCTCCTATAGATTTAAATATTATTTACAAGACAGACTTATGTGATACAATATAAAACTTTATATTGATGTGTATAAGAATATGTATTAATTTTATTATATAATTATATATTTAAATAAATCATTAATCTACATAATATGACTTTGTAAAAATATTGTAAACAAATAGTGAGAATAAATAATTGCAATATTTGTATTTTTCAAATTAATAATTGATTTCTTTTCAAAAAAATTTCAATTAATGTAAAAGTAAATGCATTTAAATGCCTTCTATTAGCTTGTTATTTAATGAAGATATAAAAATAGAGAATATTTGAATGTGAACTACAACAATATAAGACTCACAGAACAAATTATTTTTTTAAAAAAAACCTTCATCAGCTATTTCAAGTGCCAACCTCACTAATTTCATAACAGAATATATTTAAATAGTATTTACATGAATTATTCTGTTCTGCACAGCATTTCCATCAGTGTACGGTCATTTTATACTTAGTCATATTTATGGAAGTATAGAGAACAAATAATGCATATTGCATATATATTTTTAGTAATTAAATGTATATTAATCATGATAATATGTCTTGTAGTATTTTATAGTGATTTTTGTAAATATATTTAAAAAAATCTTTTTTATAAAAAAAATGCATGGACAGTTTTAATTAATATACTTTTTTGATGCAAAACTACTTTTGATTATAAAAAAAATTAAGTTTACATCTACAATATTAGTTACATTTTTAAATGTTAGTTTCTAAAATAAATTGATAAAATAATTATATATAAAATATATATATTATACTATGTTTATATGTAAATATATATATATTATACCATCTACATATAAAATATATATATTATACTATGTTTATATGTAAATATATATATATTATACCATCTACAAATAGATGGTCCAAAGATATTGGCATTTAAATTATTGAAAAGCTAAAAAAGAAAAAGTAAATTTAAAGATCTTCTAAATTGACACATTAAAATGTTTTTTTTTTAGTTTGTGTAATTTAGTTTTTTTTTTAATGTACAATGAGAGTGATTCTTTTTGTTTCGAATTATTTATCACTAATTCAATTAAAACTTAAAATTGGAAAGGAATTTCAAAGCACAAAGATTACAATCAAGAAAACATTAGAATATTAATTAAAGATAGCAAAAAAATTTTGTTATAAAAAGAACTTTGTAACAGATAAAGAAAATAAATGTAGAAGATTATAAACGTACACATCATGATAATAATAACATGTGCAGAAGTTTCAAAACTGGACCAAAGTATAAAAAGAAGAGGACAACTTTGATCTAGGTATTTCTTTACCTTCTGGTTATGTGACCTAGAGTTGGAAGTTTCCACAAACATAATCTGTGGCAGTAATATACTTCTGCACAGGTACACCAATTGTTGAATGAAGCTATCACAGAAGAATGGAAATGAAGCGTCATGGACACCATAATGATGAGGTTACCATGACCAAGCTTCTAGCTCCATCTATAGCATGGTGCTAGCAGGAGAGGCCAATTATAATTTCTAAGAGCTCAGGATACCATAAATTTATACAAACTTACCAGTAAGGTAAGCTATTCATATCCCAATAGTGACTAAATTAAGTTTTCAAATTATTCTTAATATAAACTTGTGATATAACTCTGGTAGAGACATTCCCTGATTTATGACATTTCAATCCATGGATTGTTTAAAGAGAGAACTAAAAAAAAGGACAGGATTATATAAAATGATTATCCAGATTAGCATGCATGGTCTTTTCTAATTTGATTGCATAATAAAATATTTACTATTTAAGATCAATTTCATTTGTACATTATTAATTTTAGTTATTTATTTTAGTTTATTAGAACTTGAATATATAATTTACCCTTTGCCAATATTTATTAATTAAGCCCTGAGAATAATACCCCCCTCCCCCAAAAAACAACCTTAGCTACAGTAAACTATGACCCAGTTTTTTTAAAAATCATTTTCCTTATAATTTATGAAGTGCGGTGTGACGGATTTCAGCGGATTCTTATATGAATCCTGGCACCCTTATAAAAATAAATAGAAAGCTGATTCCGCCATTAGCACAAATCAAAATAATTGGTAGGCCAGTTAATCAGGAAATACAGCTATGTTTTATAGGAATATGAACAAAATATTTATATTTTCTGTATTCATAGCTTAACTTTCACTAAATTTATGGTGAGTAAAAGAAGGCCTACCAGAATCTACAAAAAAGTGAGAATGTTACAATGGCTTTTTAATGCAAGGCTACAAAACAAACCACTACCTGAGATGCAACTTTAAACCCTGATTATACAAATATAAAAATATTTTTTTTTAATATGACTTACAGAAAGAAAAATACAAATTGCAGCTGATGTAGATTTTAATTCCCAGTGTTGACCGGGTAGGCAGATACTGTAGAGGGAAAAAAGCATAGCCCTGAGTCCTTATATATGCAGTAGGTGACATAAGACCATCCTTAAATGCCACAAGTCTTATAAGAGCAGTTCCTAAGAAATGGGAGGGCAGACCAAGTGCCATGAGCCAAAAGTCTCAAAAGAATGAGCAATGCTTGTATGTGCTTAGTCTTGGATTTCTTATTGTTAGTCTTATGTTGAGCGTAAAAAACACAGATGAATGAGCAAATCATTCCCACTATGTTAGACCTAAAAGTGGGCTTTAAAGCTGCATGTCACTTGTAAATGAGTCTACAAAAATATATTAGTATACTAATACAAAAAAAAGTTCTACTTTTAACCTTATTAAAAATAAAATTTCAAATTCATATTCTTGTTTGTGGGGACAGATGATATTGTACCGTCTACAAGTAGATGGTCCAAAAATATTGGCATTTAAATTATTTAAAAGCTAAAAAAAAAAGTAAATTTAAAAATCTTTTAAATTGACACATTAAAATTTTTTTTTTTAGTTTGTGTACAATGAGAGTTGATTCTTTTTGTTTTGAATTATTTATCTGTAATTCAATTAAAACTTAAAATTGGAAAGGAATTTGAAAGCACAAAGATTACAATCAAGAAAACATTAGAATATTAATTAAAGATGGCGAAAAAAATTCATTATAAAAAAAGAACTTTGTAACAAATGAAGAAAATAAATGTAGAAGATTATAAACTTACATGTCATGATAATAATAACATGAGCAGAAGTTTCAAAACTGGACTGAGATATAAAAAGGTGACAACTTCAATCTAGGTCTTCCTTTACTTTCCGGTTACATGGCTTAGAGTTGAAAGTTTCTGCAAGCATAATCTATGGCAGTAATATACTTCTGCATAGGCATGCCAATTGCTGAATGAAGCCATCATGCAAAAATGGAAACAAAGCCTCGTGAATACTGTAATGAAGAGATTACCGCAACCAAGCTTCTGGCTCCAACTATAGCACAAACTGATAATTGAAGATGCTGGCAGGAGACCAATTATAATTTATGAGCTTGGGATCACATAAATCTACACAAACTTACCAGTAAGCTAGGCTATTCATATCCCAATAGTGACTAAATTAAGTTTGCAAACAATTCTTAATATAAACTTGTCATATAACTCCGATAGAGACATTCCCTGATTTATGATATTTCGATCCATGGATTTTTTAAAGAGAGAACTGAAAAGAAAATGGACTGTATTGATTATATAAAATGATTACCTGGATTAGCACACATGGTCCTTTCTATTTTGATTACATAATAAAATATTTACCTTTTAAAATCAATTTCATTTGTACATTATTAATTTTAGTTATTTATTTTAGTTTATTAGAACTTGAATGTATAATTTACCCTGCCAATATTTATTAATTAAGTCCTGAGAATAATATCCCCCCCCCTCAAATAACCTTAGCTATGGTAAACAATGATCCAGATTTTTAAAAAAAAATCATTTTCCTTATAATTTACAATGTGTGGTGCGATGAATTTCAACGGATTTTTATATGAATCCTGGTGCCCTTATAAAAATAAATAAAAAGCTGATTCCACTGTTGGCGCAAGTTGAAATAATTGGTAGGCCAGTTAATCAGAAAATATAGCTATGTTTTATAGAAATATGAACGAAATATTTATATTTTCTGTATTCATAGCTTGATTAACTTTCACTAAATTTACAGTGAGTAAAAAGAAGGCCTACCAGAATCGAGCAAAAAGTGAGAATGTTACAATATATACATGAATATTAATTTATTCAATTCTGCTAAGTATTCTATTTTGTTTTTCCATTTTTATAAATATCATTATTTTAATAAATATTTGAAAAACAATTAAATAGAAAAGAAAAATTTAACCATAAGAAGAGATAGGTCTGAAATTTTGTAGAATAATAAAAAAGATTTCCATTTTCAGAAAATAAATGCCATTAATAATGACTAATAAGTACAATTATATACCTCATTATTTTCAAAATTTTATATAAAATAATATATTTAGAATATTAAAAATGTTTTATTTTTAAAATTAATATACTTAAATGTACAATTTATGAGTAAATTTAAAATTAATACATTTAAAAATATCTGTTTTTTATTTTTGTTTTATGTTCTTATTATATTTTCTTCATTTTAGTATTATTTATGGTATGATAGGGCTTTATGAAACATTTAATATTTCATTTTGTTTATGTTGCATTATTAAATTAAAGTGAAAATTACATCCTGACCAGATACATAAAAAATCAATATGGTATTTTCAGTAATGAACCCGTTAAATGATAACTGATTCTGCTAATGTCAAGCTTTTGGGGTTTTTTTCTGATTGCTTTTGATTTTTAAAACATATTGCATAATCTAGCATAATATTTCAATTTTCTACATATTTTTTAGCCACAAATTTTAAATTATTACCTCATTTGAATGTTGTAATATTAATTATAAAGTATTTATTATTTGCTTATATAAAAACATTGCATTAAATATTGCCATCAAACTATGTCTACCTGAAATAAAATTAAATAATAATAATAACAACAACAACAATAATAATAATAATGATGATGATGATGTTGCTGTTATTGTTGTATTGTCATTGATGTTGTTGTCATAATCATCATTATCATTGTTATTATTATGTTTCAACAATATACTTTATTGCACCATAAATGGGTTACATGAATTTTATAATAGTTTTACCAGGGTTACATTGGCATGGTAATTTAACAAGCATATCAATTAAAAAAACTTACAGCTTTATTCAAATGTGTTTTTTATTATTATTATTATCATCATCATCATCATCATTATTATTATTATATTTTAATGATAAGCTTTATTTATCTTATAGAGAGTTATAAGAGTTTAACTTAGCTTGTTTACATGCGCAATCCATAGTTGAAGGTTTACATTTATAAAAGTTGAATTATTGGTTTACATAGGATTGCAGGAGTTTTTATATGTTGTGGATTGGTTACAAGGGTTTTACATAGTTTGTATTGATGTGATTATATCGGCAATCTATAGATGTAGGTTTATATATGTAAAAGTTGATTTATTGATTTACATGAGATTATAATAATTTTTTCATGCTGTGGATTAGTTACATAGGTTTTACATGGCTTGGATTGCTGTAATTACTTGAGCAATCCATAGTTGTAGGTTTATGTATATAAAAGTCGATTTATTTATTTACATGAGATTACATAAATTTTTATATGCTGTAGATTAGTTACAAGGGTTTTACATAGCTTGGATTACTGTGGTTACATGGGTAATCTGTAGTTGTAGGCTTACATATGTAAAAGTTGATTTATTGATTTACATAAAATGACATAAATTTTACATGCTTTGCATTGCTGTATCTACAGATGCAAACGAGGTTTAGTTTTGTATGTGGCTGGGTTGCCTGAGTAACATAGGTGAGGGACTATCAATTTCCAAAGTTATATGACAATTGTCTGTGAAGTCCACACTGGTGTGAAATCAATGACAGTTATTTTTGATTTTTTGGGGTGCTGGATCTTTTTGGGTGACCAGGTTTTCTCTTGGTTTTATTGACAATGTGGGTTGGGGAAGGTGTTGGTATAAGTGGGAAGCATAGTGGGATTGTCTCACAATTGCTACAATCAGTCATGCATGTTTACTGGTGCATGGGGGGGGTACAACTATGTTAGAATTTGTTGCAATTGTTAAGTTGGAGCTTATAGTAGTTTGATCAGATTCTGGGTCTAGCTGTGTGTTAAAGGTTGAGGCTGAATAAGAAATTTGACAAGATTCAAGTGTGAGATTCATGAGTAGACAATCCTGATTTCCAGAGGAAGGCTGGTGGTACAACTATGTTAGAACTGGTTATAATTATTGAGTTGCAGTTTCTGGTAGGTTAGTCACACTCTGGGACTGACTGTGTTAGAGGTGGATGCTGAATGAGCCTTTTGATATGGTTTAAGTGTAAGTGTGAGATTCATGGGTAGATACAGACATAGGGAAAAAGGGTAAAATCTGGGTAGGTGATTAGGCTTGACATTGCTGTTAGAAGTGACTTATGATTTTTGAAATTATCTAGTAACTTGAGGTTAGTTAAAGATTTGAATGAAACATTTAACACAAAATTGGAAATAACTTATTAACTGATTGGAAGTTGAAAAAGGTATATAAAGTTAGTTTTTTTTACCTTGATAGCCCAAGGTTTTGACTATTTTATAAGCGTAAATAGCCAGAGCTTATTAACTTTGTTCTGAGCAAGTGAACTTATTTCTGGGAACATGAAATCGAATTTTTATTACTAAACAAAGTTTGCTACAATAACATTAAAAATAAGTGTGTGATCTTTGGACTTTGAAACGCTGTGCTAGTATTACTGGTCATGGGAGGCCTTTTTTTTTTAAAAAAAAAATAAAAATATTGTTATAAGTAACTTGATTTTAATTGAAAGTTTGAACAAAAATGTAACACAAAGTTGGAATTAAATAACCAACCGATTAAAAGTATATTATTATCTTGTTAGACTAAAGTTTTTAATTCTTTTTAAGCATAAAAAAAAAACAGAGCTTGTTAACTTGTTTGTGAGCAAGTGAATTGTTCGCTGGGAAATTTGATATTGAATTTCTTTTTTCAAAACAAAGATCGGAATTTGCTACAATAAAATTAAAAATAAGCTGATTTTGAAACGTTGCGCTGGTAATATTGGCGGCAATCATCTGGTCATATGATGGCTTTGTCGCCATATTTAAAATTATCGTTGGCTTTGTCGCCATATTTAAAATTATCGTTGAGTAACTTGATTTTAATTGAAAATTTGAACGAAAAATGTAACACAGACTTATTAATTAATTATCAAATCATTAAAAATTCAAAAAGCTATATAACATAAGGTTTTTATCTTGTTATGCTTAGGTTTTGAGTACTTTTGGGGCATGAAAAACTAGAGCGTGTTAACTTGGTTGTGAACAAGTGGACTCTTGCTGCTGTACTATGTTGTTGTTATTATTATTGTTACAAAACAATACTAATATCAGTAAAAATCACATGCAGAATATATATTTAGTAAATGATCAATTTTTAAAAAATAAAATTATAAAACAATTTATTTAATTGTTGCATATATATAAAAGACTATACTGTTAGATACTACAATTCCTCTTACATTTAAATTTAATCTCTCAAGATACTATTTTAAATTTTTTTACTTATGGAGCCAACTTTATTAGTAATATAGTTTTATAACTTTATATTGATTATTGGATATAGTTTTTTTATAATGAAAACCTTACTTGAAATATTTTTCTCTGGTTTAAAATGTTCATGAAGGTTATCAGTTCAAATTCAAACCCATTTACGCTTGACTTTCAATTTTAAAATACATTGTAGGATATTTACTTATCACTGTAAACATCTCTCTCTTGGTAAGACGGTGAAGGCATTTTAAAAATCAACAACTTGAGACTCATAGGGATTCATAATAGATTCAGAAATAGCATACTGGCCTGATCTTTGAAATTTTATTACATCATTCTATACATTTTATAAAATAATTACAATTCAAAATATATATGTTTATAAATAAATAAAAATCCCAAATTATTTGGTTAAATTTCTCTCTCTTCTCTGAATATTTTCTTTCCCAATCTTTTTAAAATCCATGCTTATGTAGTATACGTTGCTGATAGATAGCAGTTTCTGGAATTCCCAATCTTGTCAAAGTAGAAGATAAATTGAAACATTTTCATTCCCCAAACTATCATTAAGCATCCCAATCTCAATTTATTCACACCCTGGCCAAAATAGTCAGACTAAAAAATGTATTTTTAAAATCATTTGCTTTTCACTTTAGAATGTTTTAAAAAAAAAAATCATAAAAAAATAAGCTCTAATTTCAGGTCCACACATACACAAATGGACTCATTTTCTGTGATCTGTTTTATTTATACTTAAAGATAGTTAAAAAAATATATAGATAATGGTTTGTTAAATTTTAGCCTGTTAAATAAGCTTATTAAATAAATAGTATTATTTGGTTATGATTAATTGGGGCACTTAAAATATTTAAATTATTAAAACATGCTCTTTTTTGGCTATTCTGTTAATTATTTCTATCTATTATTGATATAATTATTATTTTACTCATTACTATAAAATGTTTTAATGGTCCTACCTAAGACATCAGCTTCAACACGCGCGCGCGCGCGCACACACACACACACAAAACTTTGGTAACAAATGACAGTGATTTATTTTCAGTTGTGGCATCATAATTCTGACATTAGATGCAGTTGTACTAAATATTTTAACGCATTTACATTAGTAGGTTATCTCTCTGATTAAATCTTATATTATATGGGCTGTTTAATTAACTTTACATATTTAAAAATTTCTTGCTTTTTTACAAAACTCTTTAATGAGTAGCAATTAATTCTACCTTTGTAAATTAAATTGTAAGCTGATTTCTGTGAGTTTGTATAGATGTCACAAGTGATTTAGATTTTACCCTTGTCAATGTTAGAGATAGTTTAAAACATCCTCATAAGAACATTGAAAAGAATGTTTTCACTTTCATCCATTGCATCACAGCTCTAACATTGGAGAAGTTGCATTAAATAGTTCAGTGCATTTATGTTAAATATTTATTTTTTTACCATTGTACTTCATATTATTTGTGCGATTTAATTTATCTTATATATATAATGAGCATTTAATAATTATTTTTGGTACTTATCAGTAGGCCAGGCCAACTGCTTGGTGGCATTCTTTTTCTGCAAAAGCACAGAAATTTAGGCAGCCCAATATTTCTATGCTTTTAGCAGAGACACTTATGGCCTATAGAACTATCCTGTTCATATTAGCCATTGCAGGTCTAATGACATTGCACACTGCTTTGTGACACTATGCAAATGCGCACACTTAACAGATTGCTACCATATCATGTGAGGGGGTAGGGAATTCAAGTAGCAGTAATGATCTTACACTCTACCTGATGTAGTATTACATAGTAATAATTGTCTAAAATGTATAATGTACTTTAAAAATGTTATTCCATTTTAGAAAAGAATGTTGGGTCGTAAATTGTTTAAAAATGGTTAGGAAAATAGCGATCTGTAATGGTTATAATAGAAGTTTTTTGTCAGATAAAGAACAGCTATAAAACCAATAAAATGTGTGAGATTGCGTGTTGTTTTGTAAATCAATCTTGATTTGATCAGACTATTGCATCTTTTGGCTGATCCTTTGGATTGGCAAAACCATTGGTCCCCATCCCTGCACATTCCAACACTACATGCTGACTGAAATGTCAAATCTAATTTAAAAATGTAATTATTCCACTTTCAAAGTAATGTTAGTTCATAAATTGTGACAAATAAAATGTGTGAATTGTTGTACGATGTTTTGTAAATCATAATATAGATTTGATCAGACTACTGCATATTTTGGATGATTCTTCGGATCATCAAAACCACCAGTCCCCCACCCTGCACATTCCAGTGCTATGTGCTGCCTGAAATGTGTATTGTAATTTAAAAATGTAATTATTTCATTTTAGAAAATAATGTTTATTCATAAATTGTTTAAAAATAGTTTGTAAAATGTCGCTATGCACTGAATTGTATAAGGTAATTTAAAAATGTAATTATTCCATTTTAGAAAATAATGTTTGTTCATAAATTGTTTAAAAATAGCTTGCAAAATATCGCTATGCACTGAATTGTGTAAGGTAATTTAAAAATGTAATTTAGAAAATAGTGTTGGTTCATAAATTGTTTAAAAATAGTTTGCAAAATGTCAGCCCAAAATGATTACTATAGTGTGTTTTTGACAGATATTAATGCCACCAAGCGGCTGGCCTGGCTGATCAATTTATTTATTTTATATACATAAGATTTTATAAAAGTTTTAAAAATTTTATGTATAATACTATATATTTCTAAATCATTGCTTCTTATGAATTGAAGAGTAAGTGTAGTTCCATTAAACTGATGAAAGTGAAATACTGTCTTATTTTACACAGCTGAGAATCAATTTGAACCTTTAATTGTTGGAGTCCATCAGTCTACCATTGAACCAAACTGCTCAATGCAATAAAGTCAATAAAGCCTATTCTGCTGGTGGTTAATTCAAATATTAAACTTCCAATCTCAAGGCAGTATTATTTTAAGGCTGCTAGTCATATTCTGGGTAAAATGATAAATTGACATTATTAATATTCAAATGTTTTTTAATCATTTTAGTCTATTTAGAATAACAATATAACATTGTTTATGAACAGGAATAGCAATCTATTTTGGATTTTTTGGCATTTTTGAAAGCATTATGAGTTGATCTAAAATATAAAAAGTGATAGACATTCTCCACCAAGTCCTAAATGACTCCCAAAATTCATTACAGGATATATGACAATTACTATATAACTGTTTAAACAATACAAGATAAAAAAAGGAAGCAAAAAAGGTACTTTTCCATAATGAAAATTTATTTTATATAAGTCAATAGATTTATCTATTAGAGAAGATAGGATCTACAGAAAGTCTAACAATTTATTGTTTTATAATTTTGTAAACTATATTGCCTACACAATCATAAAGAAATGTTATTCATGTTGTTTTATGATTTGATGTAAATTTGATGTCTTAATGTTTTGGGCACAAAATATTTAATTCATTCTAGATTCAAACTTTTAGTCAACACATAATGTCCTGAATAAGTTTGGACTAGATCCAAAATTGATAAAAATTTTGTGAACTTTGTTACTATGGAACAAGTAAGTTTTGAAGTTGGAAGGTTTTAATGCTTGGATTGATTATTGGCTTATATTTCGATCCGTTAATAAAGCTTAAAATTATACTTTGTGAATATAACTATTTTCACACATTATTGATCCATTGCAAGATGAAGGATTCCCCAAATTTAATTCAGTTACTTGATCTATAACATTTCTTTTCCACATCATCACTCCAACTCACTTTTTTAACTAATCCACAGTTTACATGTGTCTTTCTAGGACTTTTACAATTTTTTAGAATTCAGTTTAAACATTTTATTGTTATTTCTTTTACCAATATAGTCAGCTAATTCTATTTCATATATATCCACACATGCAGCAAATAAGCAAGTAACTTTTATTGTTATTGTTGAAATATTAAATATTCGTATTTATTCTGTTAACAATATTAATGGTTCTTGTTTGTCTGTGGTGTGTGTATATAATAAATACTGCCTACATAACCCTAATGTAATATATATATATATATATATATATATATATATATATATATATTCACTAGGTGGAGCTTATCACTAGCTCCTAACAAGCTTTAATTATAAGTGCTGAAAGAGAAAGAATTCAAAATCTCTACCGGAAAATCCTCATCCCCAGACCAATTGGTTTCAAGCTTATATCTCACCTCAGTGAGGAGTTAGGATTTCAGACACTAGATCTAAAACTCCAACTCAAGCATCAGCACTTATTTAATATGTTACTATCAATTTGAAAACATAAATTTTTCAGACATGTAAATGTCTTCAAATCCAGCATTGTTTTGTTAATTATTATATGTATACCCTTGAAGGTTTTTGCGATGTTATATTGCTTTAGCTATTAATATATGGTGAAACTGAACTGATTTCAGATTCATATAGCTATCTGGTTTGTAAAGCTGGATTTGAAGACATTTACGTGTCTGAAAAAATCAAGTTTTCAAATTGATAGTAACGTCTGAAATAAATGCTGTCGCTTGTCTTGGAGTTTTAGATCTAGTGTCTGAAATAACTCCTCAATGAGATGAGCCATAAGCTCAAAACCAATTGGTCTGGGGATGAGGATTTTCCAGTAGAGATTTTAAATTTTTTCTCTTTTGGCACTTATAATTAAAGCTTATTAGAAGCTAATGGTAAGCTCCACCTAGTGAACATTTTAGTACAAGCTTAAAAGCAAGTTATACATTTTGTGTCTTGTTTTATATATATATATATTGTAACAGTATATAATGAACAAGAGAAAGATTGTTCAAAGGCCCAAATTGAAAATGCCAAAATATGTAACTGAATAGAAATGAGACGAGAAATCATTAAGACTCAATTTGTATGACCCTAGCTTTAAATGCCAAACTTATACAGATATACAGTTAAGAACATGAGATTATTAATTCAATGCTCTAAATCTTTGAACAAGGTAAATCTAAAATAGTACAAAATAATAAAGATTTAATTGGTCTTTTATCATAATTAAATACTATCAAGATAATCATTATAACCTATAATAGAATAAGTTGATTATATATGGACTGTTTACTTTATATGCCCCCAAAATTATAAAGTTAAGATTTAAAATAATGTTAATTGTATAATACAAACATCTAATGAAATCGATATACTAGCTAAAATTAATAGCGCTATACAACTACTGTAATCAAATAAAATGAACAAAGATTAAGCAGGCTTTATTAATAAAACAATCCAAAATCTATGTTGCAATAATATTTTAAATTTATTAATGTTTACATTGGTATTCATTCATAAATAACCATTCTGTTACTATAGTAAATTCATATTATATTCAAGAAGGTATGAAGATATAAAGCTTAATAATTATATAAAATTTTAATGCAATAATTTATTATTAGCTCTTCTATTAACCAATGTTCATAAAAACATTACGTTAACTTTTAATCATTACTGGAATTTTTAATTACTTTGTTAATTAGGACTTATGTGTATATGTTTATTGCTGCATTGTATATCTATTAACTTAAATAAGATTGATGAGTGCTATTTCAGCATGAAATACATATATTGGAGATCATTTGTCTTTTTCCCATTATGTGGTCATATGTATTGGTTATAAAAGATGCAGTGAATGACAAAAGGGAGTATGAAAGTCTGGGTTCAAACTCATATTTCATATTTAATAAATAATAATTTATTTACAAAATGAACAATAGAAAAATAATGAATATGTTATAATTTAGATTAATATATCAGATAATATTGTATTTGTTTGAACTATCAATTGGTGCTAGACATAAATATTTCTTTTGAATCAGTAGAAAATATTCATTCATCTATTAATTTCAAAAAAGACAAAATATAAAATCATATGGAAAAAAATACTAACTTGCTATAATTTGCCTATTGAACATTTACCAAAACAAGCCCAAACAAATTATTAAACAAAATCTATTACAATTATTTAATATAAAATCTAGAACTATTTTAAAATTTTGTTTTGATTGAGTGCATATCCAGATATTCATGCGCACATAATTATATTGTGAAGGTAGCTAAAAATTGCTACCCAACAACAATACCTAAGCAATCTGAAATAATGGAATATTTTTTTTAATTAGCAAGTAAGGAAGATTAATGTTTTTATGTTTTTAATTTTTTTTTTAAACAGTGTAATAACTACTTACTAAGTACTTAAGAATGATGGGTAATTGACTGTAAAAAAAAACAAAAAGAAACACACATATATATTAGTAACAAATTTTATTACTAAGAAAATGTCAATCTTAATAAAAAAAAATTGTACATAGTTATATATATATACATTGATCGTTGAGTTGATCATTTGTATTGCGTTAAATTGACAATGACTTAAATAAAAAAAAACAATAATTATAACAGTACAAAGTAAATCAATAATTTAAATATAAGAGGGATAAGAGTGTAATATTGTAGACTTATTTTATAATTTGTTTTGCTATTTTTAATGAATCAATGTAAAAAAATATTTTAAAAGCTGAAATGGTGGTTTTTAAACAATAGAAATAGTGCCAAGATAAAAAGGAAACAATTAAAAAAATCGTCTGCTGGTTTTTTTTTTGTTTGGCAAGAGAGATCGGTCAAGTCTAGTTATATTGTTCTAAAAAATAGACATTTTTTTTTAAATTAATTCGGCATTTGGATAAAAGTAAAAGAAATGAATGGAACATTAATCTGATTTATTCAGCAGATAAGTGGAAATAATTATCAATCTAAATTTTAAAAAGGAAAAGCAATCTGATTTGTGTTTAAAAGTACCTTAAAAAATTAGAAAAGTTGAGTTAAGCTTTATTTTGTCTATAAAAATATTTTATTATATGCAAAGTGCATATAAATTTACGTAAAGTTATATATATATAAAATTAAAGTATGGAATACATTGGCTAAAGAGCTGAATTGTCATTGGGGTGAAGCATTTTACCTATCCACTATGGCCATATAAATATAAAGATATGACTGTCTGCAGTTAAATTGCCTGAGAAGTTGAGATTTACACAGGATGAAAATCTATGGAATGAGTAACACCGAACTACTTACTTCCCACTGAAATACCTTCAGGATGCTCTATCAAATTAAACTGGAGTTCTTCAACATCTATTTAAAAAATACATCAACCGTAAGAACTTTATATAAAGGGAAAATTGTAAATTATGTTTTATTTTTTTGTTGTATCAATTTGTATTTTTATTTATATTTATTATCCCATCTTATATTTGGCAAAAGCTATTGCTAATTATACCAGGGACAATCCAATATATAAAAATATCAAGAGAGTAGGGGAGGGGGGGTAGGTTGAAAAGTCTTTATTTTTTTAAAATAAAATTTAGATGGTTTACTTTCTACTGAGAGATGTGGTATTGAAATATGCACAAACAATTAAGCGCTTCACTAGAATATTTAGCAGTAAGAGATTTTTTTTTTTTTAAAGCCACTGATATAAAATATGTTTACCACATGACATGACTAATTATATATGTATGTTACTAATGATATTTCTTAAGATATAGTGAATAAATGAATAACCCTTTTTGTTAAAATAGTATTCTTTATTATTTTCTATCATATTCTGTGTTGTTTGATCATTATATTTTTTCACAATTAAAATTGCATATTATATCTGAGGTTGCAGTTAAATTTACTTAGGGTTAGCAATCTCATTTTTAATTAATCATTTTTTATTTTTATCATCAGAGACATAGAAACTATATTGAAATTTTTTGTTTTTTTCTAAATTGTTTAAGGATTTATTTTATGTTTAAATATATCCTATTTTTGTTTGTAAATAAATATTATGAAGTTTTGTAAATTAACAAAATCTCTGTAGTTTTGTTGATCCAGCATTTACATTTAATTAAGCACTTACATTACATCTTATAACCAATGTTTTACACATGCACACACTCACATTATTGTTTGATAGGTATGTGAGAACATTGTTAAATATACGTTATTTCTTTCTAGTAGATGGGACACGTATTATTTTCATCATTGATTAATACTTTGCATAAATACATACCTGTTAAGAGAGTCAAATGTGAATTCTTCCTGAGTTTGAATATCTGAGGCAATGGATTTGGAAAAGAGTGGTGAGATGAACTGATTTGGATTACATGTAGATTTGATGGATAATGCTTAGGCTAGTCTATTAAAGATGGATGTAATCATGAGTCAGGTGTTTCATCATGTTATCTCTAGCATCCCACATGAAGATCCTAGGTCTGACAGTAGTTAGATGCGAGCTTGCTCTCTTTCTCTTATATACGTGGATAGACCAGACTGTTGCATTTGGCCTTATCAACTTTGGGATTGGTAGATAGGTGCACCAGCACTTTTAGATTGGACGTAAGTTGGTTATATATTATGGATGAACCAGCTGATTGTTAAAGTTGATTTGTGTAGTCAAATGTATTTGCAGACCGGAACATCCGGGTATATCTGACCATACCATTACAATATGTTAAATAATCTTTTAATAATAATAATAATAATAATAATAATAATAATAATAATAATAATAATAATAATAATATAAAATCAAGTAATTACATATAATAAATCATAGTAGACCTACAACCTATGTAAATAATTAGTAATATATATCACTTAAAGTTCTACAATTCATTAAGTTCTTTTTATTAAGTTCCCAAATCTATCAAAAGAATCCAATATTTTAAAGCATAATAATTTAATAGAAAAAGAGTGTGTTTCTTTGGAATATTTGAAGTTTATTTATTAAACTGACTATTAATAATTCCTGATGAGATATTAATATATTTTATTTCTTTAAAATGAGAACTATCATATTTGAAGTTATTATTATATATTCTGGTCAATTATTGGTTATTGGTACACATATATAAATACAAATGCATGTAGGTACTAACTTCCATGGTTAAACTATATTAACATTTCTAATTGTTAATTATTTCAATTGTCAAAATGATTATCATTTTATCCTTAGCACATGCTTAATTATTTCATTAGTTGACTATAATTATTTTTAATCCTTGGCAAATTACTGATTTGTTTATTGGCACTCATAAATATACTAAATATACATGTATATATTCATTTTAATTTTAAATTAGTATTTTAAAAAAATTGTTTGGAACACTTCAGCTAGTCTATTTCAGTTATTATCTCAAAATCTCTCAAAGAATCTACATTTTGTCCTGAGAGCAAATATCAAACTTTTGTTTGTCTTTTCATCATGTTCCTTTACTTAAAAACATTTAAAAATATATATACTAAATTTTTTTAGAAAAGAAAAAAAGATCTACTACAGAATGTAATGATTACTGAAGTGATAAAGAAGAAAACAAGAACAAAAATAATAAAGTTTTGTGCACAAGCTTTTTATATGTTTTTGCTGACTAGTATAGTTTTATGAAGTCATTTTAGATATCATTATTATTGATCCATTTGATATTTAGACTTTTAGTTTTATTGAGTGATTACTGAGACTATTTGAACACAATTCAGAATCTCTGACAATATGTCTTCTTTGCAGAGCTTTAAAATAATAAAATAATAACAATGTCAAGCATTGGTGAACAAGTGATCAGCGATGGCTGCTTTACAAGCAGTTGTCCTGGATTAGTGGGTTTGCTTCCCGGCTGATGCTATGACACCTGAGAAAAAATAATAACAATGACATAAATTTCTTTTTTTTTTAAATAAAAAAACAACTTGTTTATTTTTAAAATACTATTATAGACAAAAACTTTGAATATCAGACGTAACCTTTAAAAATATTTGTAATTTTAAAATTGAACAACCAGATGAAAATGTAATTTGTAATTTACTTAGTAAAACTTACTGTTATTAAAATATGTAGATAAATGCAATATTATTTTAACTCTTAAAACAAAATACAGATCTTTAACTTTATAAGTAATTTTTAAAATAGGGTATTAATTGTACTGCATATTATTTTTTTAGAAATGAAAAAAAAATTAAACTGTGAACTACTTTTAAAAAGATAGAAATAAAAACAAATTGTGAAATATTACTTTTATATTTAGTATGTTTCTCAAATAAATTTAAATTAGATATAATATCACTTGACAATTTTAAAATAATCAATAATTTATAAAATCGATGATCTATAAAAATTAATTTTTTTTATTGTATATATATGACAATGCCTATTCAAGGCTTGTATATTTAGAGAGAAAGAGAGAAAAAAGTGAAGAAGTAAAGAAAGTAACCACAGATAATGTTGCGAGATATAGAGAGATTATATTGAGATTAAAAAAATTATAAGACCTGGAAATAATTTAATCCTTTTACAGAAATTAGTAATATGTGTATGTTGTCCTACATCTGTATTTTGATTTTGATATTTTTTTTATATTTTCTTTTCTATATTTTTTGTCTTTTTTAGCAATATTTAATCCATCTAATTTTAGCAATCAAATCCTTTTATCATAGTTAAAATGAAGCCCAGTTAAACATGTTAAAAAAAGCAGGTAACAGATGAACAACTAAAGTTCATTTCAATAATAATTTATTCATATAGTGATTATATCTTGATGAAAGAAAAGTTGTACATTAACATGATTATATTAATGTTCTGTTTGTCATTTGTTTAGAGGGTATTGTGTGAACATGACTGTTATATCAATTATGTGGTTGGGTAAACTGAAGAAAGTTTGTATAGTGTGAGATACTCAGAACTTATTTTATGTGGTTAGAGTGTTTTATATAAGCGTAAGTTTTGGTTGGAGTAGAGAAACAGGAAGAAGGTAGTGAGATTAATGACCAGGTGTCATCATAGGCTTTACTGGAGGTAAGGAACTGATCATGTTTCTTGATGTTTTTGACCATTTGATAAAACAATGGTATGACTGGAGAGGAGGTGGTAATTCCATGAGAGTTTTGCATCTTACAATCCATATGAAATAAAAGATAAACGTGGAAAGTCTTATTATTGAAAATGTCCCATTACAAATGTCATTTTCAAGTGAGAGAATTATGTCGGTTATGTTGGAGTTGATGATGATCATATCTTTTAGAATTTTAAGTCCTGGGTATCAGTGTATAATATGCTCTATGGCTTTATCTTCATGGGAGCACAGACCACATATTGGGTCAATGCTAGAAAGATCTCTTTGGTAATAAAGAAACCAATTCATGGGAAATGCATTAAGATTAATTTTAATGATGAAGTCAAGAAATGTGGGTTCCAGACTTCATCTTTTGAAGTATGTAATTAGTCTTTGGATGGTTATGTTTAGACTAGTTTTAACAGGCTGTTGATTAGAGTTGATTAGACTGTATGCTTCCCATAGGGTGATTTTTTGTTCAAGGGCATGATCGGGTTATATCGTTTTAAGTGTTCTACTAATGATGATACTCATGACTTGGTGAAAGGTGGTGGACAATCAGTTGGTATTATTTTTTTGATAATGTTGGAATATCCAAAGGAGTGGATAAGATTATGCAGAGTTTTTTGTAATATGATTGCCTGTATCAAGTGGAATGACAGGCCATTGTACCTGCATGACCGTTATGCTAATTACCACTGTCCTTCCTCTCCAGAGAAGTTTGGTGCATAATCGGTTAATTTTTTTTTGAAACTGTTTTGAAATTTTAATGAATGGAAGATAATATGAAATTTTTAGTATTACAATCATGTTGAAGAGGCCTATCTTTCCATATAGTGAGAGGTAGATTCTAGAGAGTGAAATGGTAATAGCTTTGGTTGATTGAAGAATATCTTCTTGAATTTCTCTTGCCATTGCAGTTGGAGGTTTGAAAATTGAGAAACCTAGATATCTTTGGGGTTTCACAGAGAAGGGTGACTTAATTTGTTTACCAGACATTATCTTTCAACTCATGAACATCTTAAACAGAAATATAACAAATAAAGTTGCCAAGATTGCAAAAAAGTCTAGAAACATGCGCAAACAAGATAGATGTATGAGATAAAAGTGTTTTCTGGAATAATATGTTTGTTATGTATGAGAAAAACTTGATTAAACTCACAGACACCATTGTTCTGTAAGAAAGTAATAGTAGTAAAATGGTATTGATGATGGTAAGAATGTTAAGCACACACAATATTATTAAATATGTTTTTAAAGATTTCGAAATAATTATTTGTATAAGATGTGATATGTTGGACTATTTCCATCATTTATGAGTGAATGTTGAATGTAAAGAAAATTTTAAACTTTATTTAAACTTTCCAAATACAAACAACTTGTTAGTAATGACACACAACATTCACTCATAATAAATGATGGAAATAGTCCAACATATCATATCTTATAATCTACCATCATTACAAACCTTCAGACAAATAATTATTTGTATATTTTATCCCCAACATTAGAGCTTTGTGTATTGCTATTTATTATATTTTAAACAATTTATAAAAAAAGTGATAAATTAATAAAGTAAATTAAATGAAAAAAATAAATAATTTGATTTAATTTCTAACACCAGAGGGTTTATTGCCACAAGTGGTGGTTCACGTCTGAAATTACTTTTGACTTAATTATATTTGGCAGCTAACATTCTCATTCTTATTTTATTATAATATCTAGATAATTAGACAAATTCACTTTTCTTCAGGCAAAAAAACAACAACATACAAACAAAACAAGAATGATAAGGATCTATATGATGTAAATTTATGAAGTCAGAAAACTAATAAAAGATAGGCTAAGCTTGATATAGTTGTTTTCCATGACGCGCTGAGAATCACAAAATAAATGAACTGTAACTGTAAAAACAAACTGCAGTTTAATAAAACATTGAGTGTTACAGTAGCTTTTTATTATTAATATTTTATAGCATATCTATTAGTTTGAATGCATCTCTGACTATTGGTGTTTCTAAAGATATTGACAATGGAAAACATATATAAGATCGTTATTACTATAACTAACCTATCCATACTATCCAGATGATAGCAAATCCAGATTAAGTCAAAACAGTAATGTTATAATAATTATAATAAGCAAACCCATATATAGACTGTTTCTGCTATCTATAGATTACGTATATAACTAACTACATTAAACCAGCTTATAAAACAAAATCTTTTATCATAAAAATACTCAAACATATTTTCAATTACGTATATATATGTAAAAACAAATAAAATAAATATTTTAAAATATTTAAAATAAAATAAATAGAAGTGAACGAATAATTAAGATGTTTAAATGTAGAATACATATAGGATATATTTTAAAATACACATTATATATTACATTAATTTTGCTGAAAACGTATTTTAAAGATCGTTTAAAAATGAATATTGATATAGTTTTTAATTTTATTGTGCCTTACATAATGTTGACATTAAAATGATTATGACAGCACTATTATAAAATGTTCATTTAGAAAATAATCGTTGGATTTATAGTTAATAGAGTTTTCGGAATCAATAATTTAGGATGATTATTTTACATGAGGGAGTAGTAGTTTCCAAGAAATAACTTTTAATGAGTTCAGAGTTAATATCAAATATTGAAAGAATAAGAAAATATCCAAAAGGTATTCTTACATTATGTTGTTTACTGCTCAAATATAAATTTGTCAAGTGAAGAAGTAACAAACCTCGCATTGTGTTCATTACTGCTCAAATATATTAACGAGGAATTCTCATGTTTTCATTTTTATACCGGTACAGATTTGGTGTTCAGACCTAGAGCGTATAAACCGAGTCTCTTTCCTTTTCTTGCACATTTTTCTTCCATTACACTATCTATTCAACCATCTATCCTTTTGTTCATCTATCTATCTATCTATCTATCTATCTATCTATCTATCTATCTATCTATCTATCTATCTATCTATCTATCTATCTATCTATCTGTCTGTCTGTCTGTCTGTCTGTCTGTCTGTCTGTCTGTCTGTCTGTCTGTCTGTCTGTCTGTCTATCTATCTATCTATCTATCTATCTATCTATCTATCTATCTATCTATCTATCTATCTATCTATCTATCTATCTATCTATCTATCTATCTATCTATCTATCGATCGATCGATCGATCGATCGATCTCCATAATCTACCAATAAACAAACGTCATACATCACTAATTAATAAAGAGTAGTGGAAATCCATTTATGCATTAAGTTTTGAATCATTGGAAGTTTTTCTTTGTTGAAATTAGTGAAAATAAAAGATCAAATTATATATTAACCTGATCTAAATATGGTAATAAATCATTCCAAAATTTTTAATTGCCCCCCTAGAGGATAGAGACAGAACCTATACATAACTCTTAATTAAATATCAGTTTTTAAATATAAATATCAAATAGACATTGATTAATATACTGAAATGGTTATAATAACCCTCAGACTTTTATTGGGAGACAAATTTAATGAAACTCCATTATTAAGGACATCAAATGAAATGGGTCTAAGGTTTTTATATCCCCTGTTGCTTAAATATACAAATGTATGAGAATTTGAATTCTGGGTTAATGTAGGTTAAAAATAACAATGCTGATTATCTTTGAATTTAATATCCTAACTAATTATGCTTTAAGTATTCAACCATATTTCTTGATCATCATTCCTCTCAAGCATATCCAAATATTGAAAAGATCTATCCTCTGCTGCTATAGATGTTACTTGTAATATATCAGCCATACTGGAGATTAGAACCCTATCTCTAAAAGTCAAAATATCTATAGGTCAGGTTGAAGTCTTTCCTGATAAAATTATAGTTTGAGATTACAAATATATTTTTCTTTAAAAGGAAACATTTTTAGCATTTAATTAAAATATATTGTCACATGTTTCTACTGGTTAATAGATAATATAGTGGATAATACAGGTTTATTCATAGATATGATAGTTTATGATATAGCTTTAAAGGAAATATGCCAAAGGAAATTATATAGAGAAAAGTCAGCATAGAAAATTATCATTCACCATGAGGACAGGTTCATTGTCCAATATAATGCAAAAAATGGCAAATTTAAAAACCACTATAAGAGATGGATTTAAGAATTAGAAGTTTATGAAACCATTCTCAGTTAAGAAATGTGAGTAAAACATATTTGTTCAGATGACCAACTTGTCCTTTAATCTTAATATTAATTGATCTCCAGAGCAACTGACTACACAATTGTTTTAATATATAGAGGGTTCGAACTCAGACTTTCACACACCCCTCAACTATTCATACTATCTCATACTGCTGACACACTTGATCACACACATGTCAAAAAGATAAATAATCACTAATATAAGTAGTTGGTGCTAAACCAGCACCCGTCAGTTGGTCCAGATTATAATCTCCACACTTATATACAATTAATGCTCAGCTTATATAAGCTGAGAATAGCACTCGTCAGTTGGTCTAGATTAGCATTTCCATGCATATATACAATCAATGCTCAGCTTATATAAGCTGAGCATTGATTGTATATATGTGTGGAGATGATAATCTGGACCAACTGATGAGTGCTGGTTTAATACTAAATACATATATTGGTGATTATATATCTTTTCGACATGTGGGTGATCAAGTGTGTCAGCAGTATGAGATAGCGTGGATAGTTGAGTGTTGTGTGAAAATCTGAGTTCGAACTCCCTATATATTACATATTGGAATGCAGGTATGAAAAAGCCTGTATTGTAGAAAAAAATTCATATATTAAACTATGTTTTAAGTATATGTGTTTTACGGCAAAGGAACACCACAATTGCTACTTTGTGAGATTGTTTTATTTCAAATTACACACCTCCATCCACACACATAAATATTTAATCACCAATTTGTAATATGTTCATAAATACACACACATATATACTGTACATCTATATGCATATAACATTATAAGAAAACGATGAAATATTATTTTGAAATACTTAATTCCGCATAAAATTATGATTTCCAACTTTAATCTAATATGCGTCCGCACGTATATGCATACGATTTTATCAAAGAATGATCAAATTTATTTTAAAATACTGTATAATATTTCAAATTCCATAAACGCATTTATTCTTTAACACAACTTCAATACTTCTATCTAATCTGCTTCTATGGTAACAGCAGTGAAGTTTAAAATTTGCTGCTTGAATTTTTATACTAAATCTTTTTCAGATAAGACTATTTATATGTAGAATTGACATAAAAATAGCTTCAATAACTGATGTCGCTATATATAAATGGCAATTTCTTTACAGAACCGAAACTGATATGGCAATAAAAGATAAATTACAGGGTAAAAATATATTATTTATTCTATTTTTAAGACGAGAAACTTAGTAGTAAATTAACTATGGTAGTCAAATAATTTCTATCTAATTTGCTATAAAGAGATTGGAGATTTAGGAAATTTAATAAAACCATAGATAAGAACACACTGTGAATAAAGCCTAAAGGAATATGCGTCTTTTAAAATCAGGGCTGTCCTTAAAATATATATAAATTTTTATAATAAATTTCATTAAACTTTGTTTTTGCTATTGATTTAATTTTATTAGTGCATGTATGGTTGAATGCGTGAGTAACAGTGATAGATTTAAGCACGCACAATTTAATACAATCACGTATTCAATTGCTCAGAGATCATGTGCAATTTGAACATCCAAATAATAAATTGACTATTGCAAGAGTAACAGTGATAGATACAAGAAAGCACAGTTTAGTGCGATGCATAGTCAGTTGTTCAGAGGTCACATGTAAAATTTGAACTTAACAAATAACCAAGTGATTGCAATCTTTTCATTCTATTAACGAAATTGAGTTTTGTTCTACTTTACACAGCTAAAAATCAATCCAGAAACTTTGAACTTTTGAATCCATACTCTTTCACTGTATAAAAGTATATAGGAAGTTAAAGAGTTGAAGATTAATTATTCCGGAACTGATTCTCTGGGAGTTGAGAAACGGTAAAAAAAAATCTAATGACTTATACTATGAATATCAATTCGGCATTTAAACATCACATGACCTCTCACCTATCTTTTTCTTGGAGCTTATTTTTACAACTTTGACTATTTCCACTTTAGGATCAATTTACAAAATATTTATTTTATTGCAAAAAACTATACTCTGCAATTTTCAATGCTTTAGTAAATAACATATATATGTATAAACATAAATCCCAAAATAACACATTAACTACGACATAAATTAGGGATGGCTAAACTTCATATCTGTATGAGCCATATATAAAATTGAAATACATTCAAGAGTCACGATTAAATTTTTTAAGTATTCAACAGAGGTAAATGTTTGACTTATGACTTTTATTAATATGATTTATTAATTTTACAAAAAATTAAGAGAATTAAATTAATAAGTGAGAACAAAATTAATACAAAAGTAATTATTACTCATATGTGATTGTATCTGATTAGCAATAAATTAAAATTCGGCTATAATTTGTTAACAATTTGTTAACAAAGCACGCAATAATTCCAAAAGGTGTTCGTTCATCAGTTGCACTTGATGTTTTGATTTTACAAACTTAATTGCTGAGTACAATAATTCACAACAATAAGTAGTCCCAAAAATTGACATTAGTTTACAAGCAGTTTCTTTTCAATAAGAATATTTATGGCAATAATTCGTTATTTTTTTAAATATAAATTAAAAAATAATTACCTATATTTCTCAATTAAAATAGCAGAAATTGGTTGTTCAAAAATCAAAGTAGAAGAATACATTGAAGGATATTTGAATTAAAAATGTACAAAAAATAACAACATGACCCTGTAAAGTCCAAATGAAAACTGAACCAATAAGATCAAATGATGCATTATTTTTCCAATTATGATAACAATAAAACTATCAAAGTTAATAACATCAACAATCATTATAAAATTGCCACAGTAAAAGAATAACACATATATAGTTTCAAAATAAAATGTAAATACATCACATTAATATAAAATATATCATAATATTATTTTAAAGGTTTTATGAGAGCTGCATTGGATCATCTAGAGAGTCACATGTCCACAGTTTGCCTGAAAGGGGGACCTAAATCATCAATTTGTTATTAAGGCAACCTCTATAAATAAAAAGTGAAATCCCTTATGAATCACATAGTTTACCGTGGCAACACATTGAAGATTTATGATGTAGATAAGTTTGAGCTTTTATCATATGATTTACATTTGTGAACCATCTAATTTTGTGCAAAATCAGTTTATATTTAAACATATTGTACCATAATGAAATATGAGTGAGAGACAATCTAACTAGAAAAAAAATAAAGAGAGAGGAGGCAAATATAAATCACTGATTAAATTTTATTTATTACTCGTGGAAGTAAGAGTTAATGTACTTTTCTTATAGTACAACTAAATATAATTGATTAGTTAATGCAACACTTATGATATTTTCAAAATAAATGTGATTTGATTCAAGTAATTGTAAAATCATGTAATAATAATTTCAGGGTTCCTAACATAATAATTTTAAATATAACTTGTTTTATCATATTGTTGAATAACTGAATGACATCCCAGTAGTCTATAGAAGACATACACTTCATTTATAAGCTAATGTATCCTAATATACCATAATAATAGTAATAATAATTAAAGAAATATTAAATTTAAATAATACATGCATGAAACAATAAAAATGTGGAAGAACAAAGTCTTCACCTGGGATGACATTCAAATATCTAGATTGGAAAGGGTATTTTTTATAACATTCTGATACTCATCAACAATATAACTTTAAAATTGTCTTCAAAAATAATATATAATTTTCATTTGTATAATAATTAAACACTATGCAGTCATAAATGAAAATCAATTCAAAGTAAATCAAATAAACAGTTTTATTTTAAATGCAACTCCAACATTTGGAATTATCATTCTTATGCAACTTTGCATTTTCAGATTTGGATCTGTATTTTTAAATGAAATGTATATCTGATTTGACCAAAGATTTCTATAATATAATTAATAATTAAGGATTCAAAATCATATAGAGACAAAGTCTAAAATTTAATAGCAATAAAAACAAATTTATTAACAGTTAAAATTAGTTCCATTTTACACAAAAATTAATATAACACAATTTTACATAAAGGTCATCTGCAAATATAGGTGCTGTTATACATGATGAATTTATAAGAAACAAAAACAATCACCTATCCACTTGCAAATCAATCCATTATTTACAAACTTTTTAATAGTTTTGTTACCTATAATTTGTTACTTTTGGCTAAGCATTTATTTTTGGCTAAATATGATTTAATTTTATTGAATACTTATTTTAAAGTATAAATAATTTTGAATCATATGAATTTACTCATTTCTAAACATAATATATATATATATTCTATCATTATAGAATAACCATTTGCTAAGGCTTTTAAAAATATCATTTAAAATAATATCTGAGATATACTTTTTCATGTCCAGTTAGCTATTATTGATTAGCATTTTTAACTAATAATTTTTTATTTATAGAATTACTAATAAAACTTGAAATTTAACCCTTAATTGATATATGACTAAACATTTGAAGCAGATTGTCGGTATAATACTAACTATTATACAAGTCATAGTTAAAGAAAAATGCTATCTGGCATTTTGTTAATTTAATAACATCAAGATGATAAAATTTTTGAGCAGTCACATGTTCACCACAATCCAATTTTCCCATGTCTACATAATAAATTATTCAAACATTTAATTGCCTTACCAATCCAATAGCAAACCACTTCTGGATGGTGATGATGATCATAACACATGTGTACCGCTTATTATGCTATTATAATACATTAACATTAATAATATTGAATTTCAAAAATCTTACACATTTCACTTTTCAGCAAAAAAATTTTATTTACAGTTTCGACTATACCATGCAGTCTTCATTAGATCTTATTCTATTCTTTTATCTTTCTCTATCCTCCATCTTACTCTAGTATTTAAAAAAAATATATATATATTTGTTGGCTTTATTGTAAACTGCTGGCCAGGCACAACAGTACAATAATACATTAATTACTTTCTTATACATTCTGAATGTAAAAGTGTCCCTGAAGTGACTATACACTTTAAATTCTAACTTATCAATTGCCATAACAATTTTAAAACATACATTGACTACACCTACATGGTGGAATATAACATATCTTAATGAGAGAGAGGCTTCTCAAAGCCACAACTACTACAATGGGGAAATAAGCAATGGCATATTCCAACACACCCTCTCTGAGGTAAATATATGTGTGGACATGGTCCTATCACATGGAAATTGGAGTATAAACCAAAGAAAATTCTATCTAAGGATCCGACCATGCTAGCTAAGCACAAAAGACAATATAATATCGGATCAAAATTCTCTCTTGAAAAATATTTACTATTGGGGGGGGGTAATTCTTAATCTTCCAATGTACAATATAATTAGAATACAACAATAATAAAGTTAAATGCATTCCACAACTATAAAAACAAGAATAACATCTATCCTAGGCATAACCTTGGCAAGATAAAAATATCACTTAACAAGAGAAATAATTATTTATCTCTAAAAATTCATAGATTGAATAATGTATAAAACCAACAAATAAATACAAGACAAAATTACTTTAAAAAAACTTTAAATAGCATAATAAATTTTGCAAATTATAAGAAAAACACATATATATCTAACAACAGTATAATATTTTGATAATAAAATGGATATAAGTGTCAAATGCAAAAATAGTAAATATAATAAAGATAAAATATATTACTTTATTAATAACCTTATAATAAAAAAAATATTAGTTATAACTTTTGTGAGCTTCTGATAAATACTAGATACTGTCTGCTTACCCATAAATAGATATAAACTGCATATTAATAAAAATAATACTAGTGAATGTAAAGAAATATGTATGTTCTTTACCTGGATATGTATATCAAAATAATTTACCTTAAGCCCAACATAAAATATAATGCATAAATTTTATCTTATAATTCATAATACTTTTGTATAATAATAATTTTTTTTTTATAAAAACACTAATAATCCTTTAGATGACATCCACCACATTTATCTACTTAATGTGGGAAAGAATGTTCTCTGGTAGGCAAATCATTTTAAAAGCAATGCAGCCATAATTTGTTAACTTTTAAAATAATTTGAATATTAATGACCTTCTTGGAAGAAATTGCATGTACATTAACAACACTTAAGTCATTACTACAACAGATTTGAATCTCATTTCATTCACGTAGATGTTTATTTTATAAAGTTCGCTATAGCTTGTTTTCTCATATTTATTCAAACAAAAGATATATTATTAAGGATATTTTCTTTCACACTTCCACAGATATATTTTGAAAATGAAACTTCCTTTATTTCAAAAGAGCATTTCATATTATCATTTAAATTTATCACTTTATTCACTCAAAGGTAAAAGCTAATGAGAATAATTAAAAAATATTTTTTTTTTCAAAATAAGCAGCTTGAAACAGCTTTTACATTAAATAACGTAGTTAATATTAAGTCTTTTTTTATTTTCTTCAATTGAAGTAATCTTTTTCAAATATTTCTAAGCTATGCATCTGCTCTTCCACATTAGAAATATTTTCTTTGACAATTATTATAATTAATGTCTCAGAGATTTCACTGAATAAAGCTCTTTTCATTTTGAAAAAGATGCGAATCAGCACTTAATAAATATTATAAACAGAATATCTAAAATAATCATCTTTTATTCGGAAGTTAATTATTTTTAAATCACATAAAGTTAACCTCTGTTAAAGCATTTTAGTAATAGCAAAAATAATCACATTTAAAATTGTTCTGATAATAGTGAACTAAATTAATTGTTTTAATACTAAACAATGTTGTACATCAACTAGAAATTTGTCTGATAAATAGTTTAAAGTTTCTCTTTCACTTTAATATTATAAGAAATTTAATTAATTTATTAACAAAGAGTTGAGACATGAGTTCTTTAAAGGTAAGGAATATTAACAAAAGATTAATAAAGTATAGAGTTCATACAATAGCTTGAAAATATAGAATTATACTATCTCTGCCTTGAAATATACACATTTTAGATTCATTACTAAGTAGAAAGCATCGGTGTTCAGTTGGCACCTTTGCTAGCTTTTCTTGAAAGTCCCTGATTAGATTAAGTATGAAAAAACTTAATGCCTTTTGCATTTTAGCAGTACATAACTATTTAGCAAATAATAAAAATTTGTAAAAAAATATCACTGTTATTTAAATTAAAATTTGAAGACTAAATTTTAATGCCTTTTGCTGAAGAATGAGCTCTGAGCACAGTGAGGTTTTCCACACACTAAATTCTACTATTTATAACTTCCACACATTGATGGGCAGTTAATTAGTTGCACTAGTTTTTTGTGCCCCTGTTATTAATTATTTACACTATAACAAGGAACTAAAAATAAAATTACATATTTCAAATTATCACATGACAGTTTTTTAGTAAATTTCTACTGTCTTATTGACCTTTGTTAACTTATTAAAAAAATAAAATTAAAACTAATAAAAATAATATTTTATTACAATTAAATACTTATTATTTACTAGAAACTCATGCATTTATTCATCTTAAATACTTCTAATAATCAATTAACTATAAAACATTATTAAATAGTTAAATGAACTTAACTAAAATTTAATTTCAGTAAATAGCATTTTAAATTATGTGCACACATTCAAATCTACACATATATCCTGGAAATTAATTTCTATTCTTACAACTTCAATATAATATTTCTAATATTGAACCTAACAGATATTAAATACTTTTCAATATTTTATTTTATATTTAATAAATTAACTTTACTTGTCTTTAACTCCTTTAGCAGCTTTTAATTAACAAATAACATGCTATTTTAATTAGTTTAATAATAATATTTTATAACTAATGAACTTATTAACTAGTCTATAGTCTTTAAAAATATAAAAATTAACTTTAATAAACATCCCATTAAATCCCAACTTTATAATACAGCATATGAAATTAATTTAAAATATTTTAATCTAACTAGCTTTTAAGTTTTGACTGAATAAGAATTGAGTTTCAATTCCTACCATATTTTTTTTATTTGAATATTTACTTGTAATCAATATTAAAGTTATATGTTACAATAAATTTAGGCTACTGATATTGAATAATAATTAATGATAATTGCTAATATAGCATACCTAAACTATTTATCTAATTAATCTTATTATGATTTTAACATTACAGAAAAATCTTGTTGCTTTTTTAAACAAAACTTTAAAATAAGGCATTCAAATATTATCGTGGGCAAAGTCAAGGTTACAATATATATATATGATGCTTGGTTGATTTTTTTAATCAAATCAAGAATCACAAAATTTATATAGATAAAGTGTAAATAAAAATAATGTTAATATTATTAATATTTAATTAATTAATCATTAAGATGTTTATTTGAATACAAAATTATTTAAAAATAAGTTTCATTAAAAGCTCTGCCCTGTTCATTAACATTAAACAATTATAAAACAGACTTTAGTTAAATTACCTCAAGATTTGTATGTAAATTTAAACTGAACATTGCAAATAAATTTCAATAAAAATTGTATTGCTATGCATGATGGGATTTTAATTAGTTTTAGGGCTATAGATGATGTCAGGTTTGACACAAATGCATTTTCAAGAAATGATTGGTTGATTTGTTCATCAAACATATTGCTTAAAAAATCATAAAATTTTTATAAAGTGGTGTAAGTAAAAATAATGTTATCACTACTATATATATGTATCGTATTTTATTAATTAATTATTTAGGTAAATTTAAATATATATTTTGGATTTGTTAATGGATATAGTTAATCATTGTTAATATTAATGTTATATCAATGTTTTGTGGGATCATAGAACCCAACAGTGAATAGAAAAAACCATTCAAGCAGATGTTGCAGAAATTGTGAAAACCATGATTTCTGATCAATTTTGTCTATAATATTCTGACATTTTTGTTTTTGTTTTTTTGCGACATCTATTTAAATACTTTTATTATGATTTCATCACAACACTAGTATAATATTGATATTAACAACAAAGAGCTATATATACAAATGAATCTAAAATATATGGTTAGATTTTTCACTTGTGAAATCTTTAATATATATATATAATCAATTAATAATACCGTTTAAATGGCAAGAAAATTAAAATGATGTTAAAATTTCAAAGTTTATCATTTATCACAATTTTTTTTCTATCTTTTACCACATAGTAAAATATCAAATTATTCTTCATTAAACACAAATTTTGGACAAATATTTTTTTCAAGTGCCTGTAAAAATGATCAACATTTAGATCAATATAAGCATTTTAAACATCACAAATATAGTCGATTTGGTATCAATGTTTGAATTCATACTGTAATAATATTCTTTAATAAAGGCTATTTACATCTGCTCATTAAAAAATAGTGTTATGTGGCTCTATTTTCTATATTAATGAGATTATATAAATAGGTTTTATTAATTATGATCACTATATTATAATTCAAATTTTAGTATCAAATGTATTTGTATTTGGTGTTATTGAACAAGAAAGATAGATGTTTACCAGAAATTCATGTCCAATAAAAATCAGTTCAATTTTTTTTATTATCACAGAACGATATATGAAATAAAATAAAAGGTTTTGTAAATTGTCATGACAACAGTTTGAGATTTTTGGTTGCAATTGATATTGGGATTGTCTGAGTGTTGACTGGTTTCAAAGATATATAAAGTGAGTAAATCACCATTTACAAGGCTATGACTTAAAAGGCTCTAAAGATTAAATAAAGGATCAAGAATAGAATGAATCCACTTATTCCTGGTAGTTCTGATATTTATAAGCATACCTCTGCCAACATTGTTTATAATTTAGAATGAAATTAATTTATCAACCAGATGGAATATGGCACTTAATAGTTATTAAACTTATACTTAGTTATACATGGCAGGAAACAGAATCCCACTTCTACCATCTTCAGCAATGTTTAATTTAATGTTTATAGATAGATAGATAATACATATTTCAGTGTAATAACTGTATGCATATAGTAATAAATTAAATGATATATATTCAATGTATACAGTATATATAAATATGTATTCATATGCACATATATTGGGAAATCAAATATGTAAATACTGCATTATGAATTTTATAAAATGCATCTGTACAAAATAAATAAAATAGTTATATATATATATATATTCAATTAGTTTTATGTTTAAATATTGCGTAAAAATATGTCAGCAAAAGAATCATTAGCACTTTAATTGTCTATTAGTTTGCAAAACAAGTCATATTTGTTAGAAGAATATAAAAGCATAATGGCAGGAACAAACTCTGATCACTCAACTTGCAGCTCTTCAAGAACAATAGGAGCCATGGGGACAAAATCCCAGAGTAAGATCCCCAGACATTTATTATTGAAGCTATATTTGGCAAGATTGAAAGCAGGACTAGATAATAGTTTAATAGTCACTCTGGCTGTAGCATAATTTTTGTATAGCATATGGAATTTTTTTTATAAGTAACTAATTTAAATGCTAATTGCAGTTATCAGTTAAGAGTCTAATTAGTACACATATACCTACTAAAATATAATAATTTATTTAAAAGTTCTTTTAATATTGAGAAGGTATGGGAAGTAAGTGGGATTGTGGGTAATGTTTAGTTTAAATATGTTGTGATTTTGTAGTCTTTTATACTTGAGAAGTCTTTGTAACAGAGAAACCATTGGTAGTATTTTAGAGTTTATTTTCTTGGCTGGTCTGTTTGAGTTGTGAATATGGGGTAATTTTGATTCTATATATATAATAGAAAATCTTATAACATTAAAATACTAGACAAAAACAACATTTTACTAAAATTCTCTCATGACCATGGTTTTATCTATTAACAAATAGACCTCAAGGAAACTTCAATAGATAGAAACAACATATATACACAAAACAAAATAGTCTTCCCATAATTCACTTTAAATACTACCATGTTTCTATTCCATTTACCAATACTAAAATAGCATTAAGTAGTAATGAATTATTTACATATCTAACATTAAATAGTGAATTCACTTAATACCTATCTCTCTCTCACTCACATAGTATTTTGACAGAGACTAATTTGATGGTAATCCAAACTTCACACCACATATATAAGCTTTAGATCTAACTTGTACCCTATTTACTCATGCCTGATCATAACATATTGAGACAGTTTAACAATTTTAAGCCTGTATGCAGGAAGTAGTATAACTTAGGGTGGAAAAAAATTCTGTATAGAATCAAAAAAAAGGTCACTAAAATATCATCTATGTCACAGACTAGCTTAGGCACATTTGATACAGAGAATTATGTGAAGTGATTACTGTATATTGTTTGAAAAATGTTTTCTTTATAAATGACACAAATGATGAAGCTATAAAGATATCTACTTTATTCTGTTTTGTACCCTGACACCTCTCTGAGGAGTGCCAAAGCACGAAACCATGGTCAGGGGTTTGGGGAGGGGTTCCTGACAGAGATATTTTAAGTGCTGGCTCTGGCTAAGCATTTATCATAAAGCTTGTAGAGGAATTGGCAATCCTCACTGTTTATAACTTACAAGCTTAAGAGATAGGGTCATGTGATCTATGAATTGATCTATGACTCTTACTTTGACTATTTATAGTTATTATATGAACTAGAAATATATAAAAAAAATGTACATCAAAGTACTGAGCAAAGTAGGTAAAAACTTTAACCTATGATTATCTAAATATGTTATATATGATTTCATTACTGAAATAGGTACTAAATGTAGATTTGGTGAAACTAGTTGCATATGGGCACTTCCTAGAAAAAGCATTAGTAAAGCAATTGTCATAGAAAATAGGAATAGCCAGCAGCTTTTGATGATAAGAAACCTTTCATATTTTGAAGTCATTTAATGGATAATAGCTCAGAAGGTAATGGTTAACCAAGCCAATGAGTTTAAGATTCACCATAATGGAATTCCCAGAAGCCATAATTCACAAAAATGTGAAATTGAGACTAGTAAAATTTTCAAACAACAGTCAATCTGAATCTAAAAGTAAAATACAATCTACTACTGTTATGAAGACTTAAGACATTTAGCCTGTAATTATGAATGACCAAAAATGGTACCCATAAATGTGGGTTGGCACTTAGCTAAGAATTGTTCATACAGAAAAATGGGACTATCAAACTTCCTATCATGAAAAACTCAAGAAGCAGTAGTATATAAGAAATACCATTACCAGGAGCTCTGGTCAAATAATGCTAAACATCAAAATTCTTAATAAATCTGTCATCATGGAAATCAATAACTAGGCAGTTGTGTTACTAATAACTGATAGAAATTAGAAGTTAGTGATTCAGAGAAATCTAAAATTCCCCACAACTGATTAGAGTAAATATAAAATCCTGGGATGTGGATGGTAATCTAATAAGAATAATGGGAATGGTATGAGTGGTTGTCAAAACCAATAAATATAGCAAAATGCTACCATTATACATAATTAAGGCATATATAAAAACAATAATAGGTCATAATTGGTTCAAAATATTAGATATAGAAATGTGGACTGTTATAAATATTAATATCAACAGAGAAGTTAGAAGTAAGTTTTCATTACTTTTTAGAAACAAACTGGAGGAAATAATCTTTACACTAATAGATATGCATTTACATGAAGGCATGAAACCATAATCTGCACCATCATAAGATATTTTTAGTGCAGCAGAAAAAAATACTCCAAAGCAAATTTTTACTGTCAAATGATCACAAACAGATTCCTAATCATTTAAAGATTCAAAAACGAATCCAGCATGTTTTTGAAAAAAAAATCATTAAAAAAATTTGTTTAATGAAATATTTAATTTTGTTTATTTATTTATTTTTTATTTTTTATAATTAAAATTATTTATAAGGTAATCATCTGAAATCTGGGTGCAGCCACTTGATGGTGCTGTTTTTGTACAAAAATAATGAAATGTAACGTTACCAGGCCGAAATTTTATGAAACAAGTTTAATTATTTTTAAAATAATATTTTAAAATATTACATTTTAAAAATGATTCAAAACATTATTTACATTACATTTTTTTAATTACATTATACATTTCAGCATGTAGCGCTGGAAAACAGCATGCATGGGACCCACTGTTTTCCAGATCTGGCATAGATCCGAAGACAAACAGTACATTCCAGTGCTCCATGCTGAAAGACAGCAGCCATGGTACCCATTGTTTGCCAGATCCAGAATGGATCCAAAGACAAACAGTACATCAAAACATGCATTACTCTCATAAAAACAACATTATGATTTACACAACAACCTAGAACACGTGACTTATGTGAAATGGTGATGGGATCTACCCTTTTGCAATTTTTTTCACATTATACAATATGTAGAAAGCACTGTGATGGCCTTGCAATTATTACAGTGTAATAGTATATCAGATGGGGCTCAATATCATTACTTCAAATTCACATTAAAACAGTTATGGCCAGTTGAATTCCATACACCTTCACATTGTACGGTAGTGAGCTTTGAAGTGTTTGCTATTTCCATAGTGTGCAAAGCACATCAGTGGGGTGTAATATTGGTGTGAAATGCCATCTATGCCTGCTAATGGCTGATATAAACAGAATTGTTCTATACGCCATAAATTCGGCTACGTAAATGGCATTTTCATGCAAAGCACAGAAACAACGCCATCAAGCGGCCATGCCCAGATTTCAGATGATTAAAATCTGTAATAATTAATATAAAACAAATATTTAAATGGTTTTATTGCTTAAAAATTTTGAGAACCAGAAGTGTTAGTATTAAAATTTATCCTAGGAGCCAATGTTTTAGAGTCTGCCCTCTACCACTATGCCAAATTACACAGGGCAATGTTACATAAAATATATCAATTATAGATTCACAAAATATTTTAATAAAGTAATTTATAAATCTCATTTTAATTCAACAATACTAATTGTTTTTGTTCCCGAACAAATATAATATCTCATTATTAATGAATATACTCATAAAAAAGATAGTTTTTTAATATATAATTTTATTACTACCAAATATCCTTTCAATATAATTAATATATCATATTTATGGCTTCAAATGGTTCTTTATGTCAGTGTTTAATTATTATTTAATAAGCTATTCAAAGTATATCCATATCAAAGAAATTACCAATTTGAATAAATATAAATATGAACTTAAATTTCAATATTTTTAAAAGCTTATTAGATAAGAATTAAACACTGATATATATAGAACTTATAATCACACCATTTAAAGCAATGAATATGATAAATTAATTATATGAAAGCATGCTAGGCAGTAATAAAATTAAATATTAAAAACTATCTTTTCTGTGAGTATATTCATTAATTATCAGATATTATAAAGTATTTTATAAATATTGAGAATACATTATACCCATTTTGCCTTCTAGTCACACATAAATTATTGATAGCACAGAATTGGTGTTGTTACTCTCAAATTAAAGCTTAAAAATATCATTGTAAAAATAAATCTTCTATTCATTTGAATGATATTTTGTTAATAAATCTATCTTTATATGGATTTTATTAACTTTACTACAATTATTGTAGCAATTTATAGATAAAGATTTGGTAGTGCTATTGTTATAAGTAGATTTTAATATCATTAGTTTTGTCTAAGAGATATGTGCCAATATTGATAATAAATAAATGCAATATGATTTTATTATCATCAATTTTATATTTATTTATTTATTATTATATTTGTTCTTATTTTTGTTACTTGTATGTTTTTAAGTTTCTACTTTATCTTTCCATTTCTTACAGATTTTATTTAAAACATAAATTCAATAAACTAAATTAATCTAAAAAATAAAATATTAATTGTGTAAATAAAAAATGACCAACAAACCGAAATAAACAAAACAAAATACTTCTTCTGTTTTCAGGTTATATATATATTTTTACAAAAAGATATTTTTTTAAAAAAATTATAATATTTAAACATATTTTATTAAAGCATAATTGTAAATATATATATTTTGAATATTAAAATTCAACTTAAAAGTACAAAAACCCAAATATGTTATTCTTCATTCTCTGATTGACATCAGTAAATTTTCAGTTGACTAATTTTCTGCTCATCTGGCATTAAATTCAACTAAAACTTAAATATAAACATCACATATTTATTAAGAATCAAATATTTAACAATTTTATAAAAACTAAATAATAAAATGATAAATACTTTATATATAAAATTAGTATTCTATTTTTATGATTTAAACAAAAGTCAGTTATACAAAAGCAGTAGCATATTTTTATCATTCTACAATAAATCTATATGTGCTCTTATTGTTTTTAATTGAATTCTAAACTCTCATTATTATTTTTCAGATTCCCAGTGTAGATCCTGACACTTAAATGGCAGAAATACTTTTGTACATTTGATGGTATAAATTTTAAATTTATTTTTTTTGAGTGATTTGTTTCTCCTAACTGATGGTACAAATTTTAGTTTTTTAAAATTAAAATTTGAACTATAAAATGTACAAAACTATTTCTGCTATTTAGGCATACATTGTAGACTACAAAGATGGCTTGTATAAACATCAGTAAAAAAACAAAAACAAACTTTAGGTTAACAATCATGTGTTTTTTTTTTTAAATATTAAAAACTTATTTTGAGTAAAATATTTTTCAAATAATATACCTACATAAAAATCTGATACTTTAATTGATTTCAAAATAAAGGTCATGTCTACCTTTTTTTTAAAAAAAAAAAGATTTATATTTTGATATATTGTTTTTTTCTTTAATTTGTTATGCTTTTGATAACTGACTTTTTCTGAATGGACATTATTAAATATAAAATACAAATCTGAAATCCATATTGATAGTAATTCAAGATTTCTTCACTGCTAGAGGGCAAGGTAGGGACATTTAGATCATTTTATATTGGTGTTATATTATGAATCATTATTATTGTTTTATGATTGCTGATGATATATTTTTAAATTATACATGTAAATGAGTCTAATGATACAGTGATCTTGCCATGATTGTGATCTGGATTTGAAAATGGACCCAATAAACTTGGAAATTTTTTCAGATCTGGAATTTTTCTTCCAAACAACCAGCCCACAGCTAATCCAAACTAATCATTTAATATTAATCAGTAAATGGGTATTAGCTATCCTTAATTAGAAAATAAAACAAGAACAAAAAGTGCCATTGTAATGATTAATGTTCTTTATTTCACTGTTCCTGTATAAAATTTTTTTGAGATGTTTTTGTCTTAAAGTGGGCTATTTAAAGGCTTTTTTTCGTAGAAACATAAAAATAGTTTAAAAGAGGTAAAATATATAATTTGAAAAGTAGATAGATATATACGTACAGGGAGATAATTTAATTATTTGTTCGTTCATTCTTTTTATATATATAATAATAATATGAAATCGAACCTTTCTCTACAATCAAAATGTAAATTACTTTTAGAACCATGCCACAATCATTCAGCAATCTACACGAATAATAAACTTACCGCAATTAGTAGTAGATTAAAAATAATTTCCTCCGCTAGACAAAATTCGAGCAACAGCAATCAAACGTTAAATATAGATAATATGAATTATAGTCAACCTTTAAGTTTTATTATCTTCAGTTTGTTAATAAAGTTTTACATTAAATAACTAAAAATATGAATCATGAATTATATTAAAATAAAGTTCTCATTTATAACATTTAAAAAATTATATTTAGAATTAAAACTTTTATATAAGCGTACTGTTTTCTAATAGAGATTATGTTTGTATGACATCATCAATATTGAAATTTTGTTTAGAATAATTTTATGGCTTAAACAGATATTCAAAAGGATGAATAACAGTATTTAATTTTTTTAAAACAGGCATAAAGTTTTGATTACTCCTATTTATTTATATATCAGTGCATCCAAACGTCAATTCATCAATTCGCCATTTCACCTAATTATCCACAATTTTATTGGAACAATTATATATCTGTTTGACTGTCTATCTTTTATCAATCTCGCCATACGTCTATCTATTCTTCTACTTAATCCAACTATCTGTCTACTCACCAGTCTATTCAAACCATTCAACTTGCTAAACATCTTTATCTATTACCTACCTACCTGTCTATCTATCTATCTATCTATCTATCTATCTATCTATCTATCTATCTATCTATCTATCTATCTATCTATCTATCTATCTATCTATCTATCTATCTATCTATCTATCTATCTATCTATCTATCTATCTATCTATCTATCTATCTATCTATCTATCTATCTATCTATCTATCTATCTATCTATCTGTCTGTCTATCTGTCTACCTATCTGTCTGTCTGTTTATCTATCTATCTATCTATCTATCTATCTATCTATCTATCTATCTATCTATCTATCTATCTATCTATCTATCTATCTATCTATCTATCTATCTATCTATCTATCTATCTATCTATCTATCTATCTATCTGTCTGTCTGTCTGTCTGTCTGTCTACCTACCTACCTACCTACCTACCTACCTACCTACCTACCTACCTACCTATCTACCTATCTACCTATCTACCTATCTACCTATCTACCTATCTATCTATCTATCTATCTATCTATCTATCTATCTATCTATCTATCTATCTATCTATCTATCTATCTATCTATCTATCATCATCTATCTATCTATCTATCTATCTATCTATCTATCTATCTATCTATCTATCTATCTATCTATCTATCTATCTATCTATCTATCTATCTATCTATCTATCTATCTATCTATCTATCTATCTATCTATCTATCTATCTATCTATCTATCTATCTATCTATCTATCTATCTATCTATCTATCTATCTATCTATCTATCTATCTATCTATCTATCTATCTATCTATCTATCTATCTATCTATCTATCTATCTATCTATCTATCTATCTATCTATCTATCTATCTATCTATCTATCTATCTATCTATCTATCTATCTATCTATCTACCTACCTATCTATCTATCTATCTATCTATCTATCTATCTATCTATCTATCTATCTATCTATCTATCTATCTATCTATCTATCTATCTATCTATCTGCACCCTGTCAAGACCTAGAGTTGAAATTATATATAAAGTGTGTTGATTTTTTAATGTATCTGATTATTTCACAAACGATGGCACGATTTTTTTTTTTTTGTAGCTATCTAACTTTCTTTAGCCAATATGTGTTAGTAGGCAAGTAAAAATCCCATGATGACTAGAACAAACAGATGATTATTGAGTTGATTGAAAAAAAAAAGATTGTATATATATTATTATACATATCATGCACTTAAAGCTTATGAACCCGTGATTTCCTTCTATAAAATCGTAGAAATGCTGATATCAAAGTCATTGATTTTAATGACTCTCAGAAGATGCTGAAAGACTCCATGATAATTAATGACTACTACTAATAATTAAATCAATGTGTACATTAATGACTGTGATTGATAACATTGACACACCACTGATAATAATGAGTAATCTTTTGCTATTTATTATCAGATGTTGTAATACATTACTACTAGGTTATTATCATGTTTCAGATCTTAAAGCATGCCTTTTTTAAGCATATTTTTTATTTAATGATTGTATCAAAATATGTCTGACAACAATTCCAGTTGTTACCAAAGACAATGATCAACAAATTGATGTATATCATATATATATAACATTAATAAGATGTATTTATGTACAAACTATTCATATTAAAATATACAATATTTAAATCATGTAGCATATTATAATACAGAGGCAAAACTGTCCAGACAGTAGTGTCACCCAGTGCAAGTCAGAGTAATTAATGGTTGCAAGAAAGTTTGTGCATAAAATCCCTATCTATTACTCATCTAATATCTCCAGACTAGTTTCTAGCTTGTGATTCACATTAATGAGGAGCCTTGGATTTGATAGCATTGCATCTAGATTGTAGGATTTAATGCAACTCTCCAGCAGCCAGCTTTTACTTATTTAGTTAACTGTAAAGGTACGAGACCAAAATGAAACACAATAACGTTTTTAATCCATGCTCATTCAGTTATATAATCATAGAACTAAATCTAGTTCAGCATATATATATATCTTTATTCTTTGACAACCATAGTTATCATCAACCCATTAGGCAGTATCCATTAAACATCACATGATTTTCATTTTCTCTGCTTATACAAACTGTTAAAACAAAGGTAAACCCATGCAGTAGTGCCATCTAGTGCAAAACAGAGTAGTCAATGAATGCAAGAAGGTTTGTGCATAATGGTTTCAACCCAAGCTCATTCACTTGTATAGTCATATAGATCTAAATCCATTTCAGCATCTACACATTTGGTGTTTTTGATTCTTTGATAATTATAGTCATGATCAACCCATTGGGCAGGATTGGTAATACTCTGTCTTGCCCTTGATGGCACAAATGTATTGAGGGTTTTGTCTCTGTCTTGCCAGCTTGGGTAAGCATAGGAAATGATGATAATATGATGCTTAGTGGTTTAATACCAATACTTCCCAATGGGTTGATGGGGATTATTTCAAAGGACCAAAGACATCAAAATGTGTAGATGCTGGACTAGGATTAGACCTATATGACATGTGAATGAGCTTGTATTGAAAACATTATTGTGTTTTTATTTTGGACTCATAGCTTTATAGTTAACGCAAGATAAAGGGTGGCTACTGGATGGTTGCATTACATCTGAAGATCTAAGTATAATGTTCCCAGATCCAAGATACATCACTGATGAAAGCCATAAGCTAAAAACTAGTCTGAATATATTGGATAAGTAGGCACTAGATAGGGATTTTAAGCACAACCCTTCTTGCATCCATTGATTACTCTGTTTGGCACAGGGTGGCACTACTGTATGGGAAGTTTTACATCTGCTTTAACAGCTTGTGTAAGCATAGGAAATGGTAATCATGTCATATTATAATACTTCACAATTATCTGAATTTCCAATAGAAAGCACATCTCTTGCTAAATCCTAATTAAAGAAATCTACTTTCCTCATTACTATTACAATGCTTATTTTATTAAAATAAATCATTCCTATTGTTTTTCTGAAGGTTTGTGATGATGGTGTAAGAGGGGAGAAAAATACCTCTTGAAACGTTGTGCATATACTAACCTGTTTGCTGTGATATTACTAACAGTTAGTGCATATACTAACCTGTTTGCTGTGATATTACTAACAGTTGGTGTATATCCTAACCTGTTTGCTGTGATATTACTAACAGTTGAATGAATTTGGAATATTTAACTAAAATTAAACTTTTCTAAAGACATTCATATTAGATGATGGAAATAGTCCAATATAAAAATACAGCTAAATCATTCCTATAGTTTCAATTGACTAACAATTTTGTACAGACCTATAAGAAACATATAAATATACATAAATACACAAATAGTTTATCATACAAACAAACACTTAATATTTTATCTCCTTATAAATAGATTTTTGTATACATATCAAATATATATTTTCAGAAAATAACTATGATGAATATATATATATATGTATATATGTGATAAGGTATATAAAATGAGTCTGTTTATAAGGAGATATAATGTTAAGTTGTTTGTTTATATGATAAACTATTTGTATATTCATGTATTTATATCTTAGAGCTCTGAAGAAGTTCGCTGGTCAATCGAAACTGTGAAGTTGATTAATTTTAATAAAGTAAGCATTGTAACAGTACTAGGAAAGGTGAATTTGTTTAATTTTTTATGATTTTATCAATGAATATAGAATGATATAAGTTAATAATACTTAACAAATGCTAATTAATGATAAAAACATATTAACAATACACTAATATAAATAATTACATTTTACATGACCATTTGTTGACTTGATAATTTGAAGAGGTATGCTTGCTATTTAAAGATATAATAGATAAGTGGAAGATAGATTGATAGATGAATAGATGGATAGACAGAGATAGGAACATAGATAAATAACTAGGAAACAGTCAGAGAAATAGATAGGCATTATAAAGAGAAATAGATAATTAGAGTGAGACAAACTGGAAACAGTCAGGCAGATATTTAAATACATTTAGATTTCAGGATTATATTCTAAATAATGATTGAATAATTATAAAATTCTTGTATTAGTTCACTATTGTTGATGGTTGCATCAGTTCAGTTAAAGTTTTTAAATCATCCCAAATTAAATTCTGTATTGTAGAAAATTTTATTTTTTAAAAAATTAATTATTGGCATTTATTGTTTGTATTGTGATTGATGATAGTCAGTTATAGTAATATTATCTAGGTTATAAAGAGTGTAAATGCAAGACAAAAATATTCAGCTTATTAAAATAGATAATCCTTCCGTAAATTATGGCCGAAAATGTAGCAGGAATATTTAATCTTAATTTTCTTTATAGTTGATTAGATAATTTATTTTTTGCATCTTAATACAATACTTTATATATATATAGGGTAGGGTTAGGGTTAGGGTTAGGGGATTAGGGGGTTAGGGTTAGGGTAATTTTTTATATTTTCCCAAATAAAAAAAAAAAAAAAAAAAAAAAAAAAAAAAAAAAAAAAAAAAAAAAGAAAAAAAAAAAAAAAAAAAAAAAAAAAAAAAAAAAAAAAAAAAAAAAAAAAAAAAAAAAAAAAAAAAAAAAAAAAAAAAAAAAAAAAAAAAAAAAAAAAAAAAAAAAAAAAAAAAAAAAAAAAAAAAAAAAAAAAAAAAAAAAAAAAAAAAAAAAAAAAAAAAAAAAAAAAAAAAAAAAAAAAAAAAAAAAAAAAAAAAAAAAAAAAAAAAAAAAAAAAAAAAAAAAAAAATATATATATATATAACATTGTTTGCAATATAAGCAAATAAAAATGTGGCAAAATCCTTGTATAATTATGTTTTCTTTCTTTGAGGTTGTTTGAGTTTATAAACTAATTTGTAAGCTTTGGCTTGGAAGTCTAGTTATTAGATTTCTGCACCATCAATGATACTAAAGATAGAAAAGCAATGTATTACAAACTAATTATGATCCTTTACCCAAAAGTCATCAAGCTTAATAAAAGTTCACGGTTTGGTTTCTTTCCTTGTTGAATGATTTTGGAATTGATATTTTATAATGAAAAAAAAATCATTTTGAAAGCAACCTGGGTGTTTTATTTTATTTTTTATAATTTGGCAGTGAGTTCATGCAACATTATTATTAAAAAGTATATTTACAATTAATAAATTATACATTGGTTTGCAAACTATAAATGACTAACTGCATTTTTTAAAATTGCTATAAGAGTTTTGAAGATATTTTAAAACTATTGTCATTTTTTATGCATTATTTCATACTATTATTTATGCATTTTGCCATTGCAATCTTATACTTCTTCACTGAGTTGAGATCTGGAATGTGAGAGAAAGATGTGTTGGGATGAACAATCTAAAATTCTCAATCAAAATTTTGATGTAATGCTCTATATGGACATAAAATAATATATATCATCATATTATTTAGTTAGAAATATTTAGTTAAGCATATTTATAAATATTTGTTAACCTCTTATGTAGAGATTTATCTATGTTTATTATGTTATATATTAGATTTTTAGAATTTCAGCTACATATTTGTTACATTGATGTGTATCCATATTTGTTTACTTTTATGGAGGCTATGTCACCTTGCTATTATATAATTAGCAGACCATCTTAAATGACTTCTGATGTCTTTATTCATTTATGAGAAGGTAATGTTTAAATGATGATTTTCATATATATATATATATTATTTATTTGCAATTTTGAATTTTCAACCTTATGCACTATGCAAACTGGTTGAATGAATAAATTAGCATCTTCATTCAAATTGTTAACATTAATAGTCACAACAGAATATCAGTAGCTTTGAGGAACAACAATTCTTTCAGGTTCCACAATGCTTCCCCTCTTTTCTTCCATAGCGTAAGCTTGTGGTTAAACAACTGTAGAGGTCCAGACTATCGCATTTTACATGCATATTCTCGAGGTTACAGCCTCAGTAAATATTACTTACATAATCAATGTGCGTTTAATAAATTTATAATTACAATGCTAATTTTTGTAAATGCTGATTTCTTGAAAACAACAATACTGGGTTTGAGAGTTTGTTGTTTGTTTGTTTGTTGACTGTATTCAGGCTGTCAATAGATTCCACATGTTGTGAATAATAAAATGACCTTTAGATATTAAAATTAACAATAAATATTTAGAAAACAGTATATTGATGAATAGTAACTTGAGGCTTTGGTTCTTGCTGTTTGAAATACAATCTTTCATATTTATCTGTATTCTTTTTTTCTGTTTATCTTTCTTTTTTTGCTTCTGTATTTTCATTTATATAGAGTATCATAGTAATATGCTAAACAGACATCATCTTTGTGTCATATTCCAAGTCTAAACTTAGTTGGAGAAGTATAAATTACAGTGATTCAGTGAATAATTAAAGGTATAAAATAATGAAGATTAGTATAAATTCCATCATTACTAGTAACAACTTTTTCATCCATTAATTACATACACAACAATTTAGACATTTTCCTTCTTTGTATTCACTAATGACAATAGTTAAGCCAAAAAAAGCAAAATTATTATACTTTTTTAAAGTTATTTGAGATATATTAGCATATAATTTACATTTTTTAATGAAAAATTCAGAGGAATCATATTTTTTGTTTGAAAATAATGTAAAAGATTAAGAGTTCATAAAAATACCACCCATTTTTATAGTATTATACATTTAGAAAAATCATATGACAATATTTATATTAAACAACTACAAAAACAACGATTGAAAACAAAAAATCAATTCTATATAAAATTAAATATATTATGAATATATTGTAACAGTATGTATATACACGCGTTGCACAGGAGTGTGTGTGTTACATAGTTCATGTGTTTTTATTTATTAAAAAATATATAAAATTTAAAAAAATATATCAGAATCAATACTTGAAAATATAGAAATTAAAATACAGGGAAATTTAGAGATAAGTTAGAAACTAATAATTATAACTTGTCTTTCTTTTATACAATATTATCTGATAAAAAATATTCTTTAATGAGAAAAAAAGTGTTTTTAATTAAAAAAAATAAAAGGTTTGTGATTAATTAAAATAGTATGTACAAAAATAATCAGGCTGGGGATTAAAATTCCAGACTGATTAGTTGAGCAATTTCTAATCTCTGTAATTAAAATTCAAAACAGAAATAAAGAAATGTAAATTATAATTAAATTTTTTGAGATAAAATGTGTTGAAGCTAGAGCAGGGGGGTGGAGTCAGAGTAATATAAAAGGCACACATTCTCTATTGTTTTAGAGAGAGAGTTGAGATAGAGTTTTGAATTTAGTGGTTAAATTTTAAGTTCAACCAGAGTTGTTAAATTTGAATTAAGTTCATTTCCAAGCCAGATTAAAGAATGATTGGCTAGAACCAAACATTGGGTTCGGTAATTTTCTCTGCTATTCTCCCATGTGCCATTTAGCAAAATGCTGTAACATATTACTCTGACTCGCCTTCTGCCGAAGTTATAACCCACCCTACTAAATTAAATGAAAATTAGGTAAACCAAGCCACCTGAATAAGGGACCACAAGAAGCTATCTTTCAATTAAAAATACCAATGCCAAGGACCAAGAAACTAACCGGATCTGAGGACAAAAGGGGTGATCACCCAACTACAAAAGAAATCTAGGCACTATGATACCTACTATGGAAATTAAAGATTAATAAAATCGCTACAAAGACAATGTTGAAATGACAAATAAAGTCCAAAAGCAGCGCTATAAATCCTAGGTAAATATTAATATCGGGATAAAACTTTTAAATCTCACTCGTTAAAATGAGCATGCAAAATATATTCAATATGTAATATTTCTTATGTGTTTACATTTTAATTATATCTTATTTTTGCATTTATAATTATTTTCATTGTTTTTTTTTAAAATAAATTTTGTTTAAAATTATTAATGTCGTTTTTTTCGTCTTTCTCTCCATTCACAATCAAATGTGCAGCCGGTCTCATGTGAAGAGATAGCCATGGGTCAAGCTTTTGAAATATGTTGTTGACATCTCATGGGTTCCAGTCTCCATATTGGATGGCATCTTGGGTTTTAAACCCATTATAAATTCCCCATGGGATGTTTCACATTTCAGGCAGCCGGAGACCTACTTCCTCATGTAAAGAGCTAACCATGGGTCAAGCACTTGAAATATGTTGTTGACATCTCATGGGTTCCAATCTCCATATTGGATGGCACCTTGGGTTTTAAAACCATTATAAATTCCCCATGGGATGTTTCACGTTTCAGGCAGCTGGAGAGCTACTTCGGTCTGGAGAATAGACTGTCGGTTTAATATTTTATTAAATTGCAGTCTGACCGGGGGTATGATTGATATGTAAGTATTAATCCTATTTACTCTCCTGCTTGAGTAACAGGTTTTAAAAAAGATATTTTGCAAAATAATATGATTTCATAAAATTAAAATAAGTAATTAAAAAGTTTTTAAAATTACAAGTTCGAGTTGTAAAGTTGAAAAAGTCTTAAAAGGTGTAATTAAGCAGTTTTAATTCCCATCACAAATCATTGGGGCCATTTGTAACAGGGATTAAAACTGCTTAATTACACCTTTTAAGACTTTTTTCAACTTTACAACTCGAACTTGTAATTTTAAAAACTTTCTAATTATTTATTTTAATTTTATGAAATCATATTATTTTGCAAAATATCTTTTTAAAAACCCGTTACTCAAGCAGGAGAGTAAATAGGATTAATACTTACATATCAATCATACCCCCAGTCAGACTGCAATTTAATAAAATATTAAACCGACAGTCATTTCTCCAGACCGAAGTAGCTCTCCGGCTGCCTAAAACGTGAAACATCCCATGGGGAATTTATAATGGGTTTAAAACTCAGGGCGCCATCCAATATGGAGATTGGAACCCATGAGATGTCAACAACACATTTCAAGCACTTGACCCATGGCTAGCTCTTCACATGAGACTGGCTGGACATTTGATTGTGAATGGAGAGAGAGAGAAAGATGGAAAAAATGACATTAATAATTTTAAACAAAATTTATTTAAAAAAACAAAAAAAAAAACAAACAATGATAATAATTATAAATGCAAGAATAAGATATAATTAAAATGTAAACACATAAGAAATATTACATATTTAATAAATTTTGCATGCTCATTTTAACAAGTGAGATTTAAAAGTTTTATCCTGATATTAATATTTACCTAGGATTTATAGCACTGCTTTTGGACTTTATTTGTCATTTCAACATTGTCTTTGTAGCAATTCTATTAGTCTTTAATTTCCATAGTAGGTATCATAGTGCCTAGATTTCTTTTGTAGTTGGGTTGTAGTTTGTAGTTGGGTGATCACCCCTTTTGCCCTCAGATCTGGTTAGTTTCTTGGTCCTTGGCATTGGTATTTTTAACTGAAAGATAGCTTCTTGTTATCCCTTGTTCAGGTGGCTTGGTTTAACTAATTTTCATTTAATTTAGTAGGGTGGATTGAAACTTCAGCAGAAGGCGAGTCATAGTAATATGTTACAGAATTTTGCTAAATGGCACATGGGAAATAGCGGAGAAAATGACCGAACACAACGTTCGGTTCTAGCCAATCATTCTTTAATCTGGCTTGGAAATGAACTTAATTCAAACTTAACAACTCTGGCTGAACTCAAAATTTAACCACTAAATTTAAAACTCTATCTCAACTCTCTCTAAAACAATAGAGAATGTGTGCCTTTTATATTACTCTGACCCCACCCCCCTGCTCTAGCTTCAACACATTTTATCTCAAAAAATTTAATTATAATTTACATTTCTTTATTTCTGTTTCGAATTTTAATTACAGAGATTAGAAATTATTCAACTAATCAGTCTGGAATTTTAATCCCCAGCCTGATTATATTTGTACATACTATTTTAATTAATCACAAACCTTTTATTTTTTAAATTAAAAACACTTTTTTTTTCATTAAAGAATATTTTTTATCATGTAATACTGTATAAAAGAAAGACAAGTTATAATTATTAGTTTCTAACTTATCTCTAAATTTCCCTGTATTTTAATTTCTATATTTTCAAGTATTGATTCTAATATTTTTTTTAAATTTTATATATTTTTTAATAAATAAAAACACGTGAACTATGTAACTCGTATATACACATACACCTGTGCAATGCATGTATATACATACTGTTACAATATATATATATATATATATATATATATATATATATATATATATATATATATATATATATATATATATATATATATATATATATATATATATTCTAACCTAATAAATATATTCTTACTGTAAGTATTTATTTTAACCCAATAAGATTATTTTACTTGCACTTCTTTCTTCGAGCTGTATTTTTATTTATTAGTTTATTTGCACTTATGACACTAATCATACTCTGAGCTGTATTAGGTTATTTTGTTTTCACTTTTCACCAATGATACCAATTTTTCAGGTTGTTGGAAATTAAGGCAACCAAAATAAAGCAACATATCCACTAATTTTCCAATATGATCTAAAATACTTTTCATATAATACAATTGTACATTCAATTCTCTTAAGCCATGCCACGATTGTAATAACAACAATAATTGATCACTTATTAATTTAAAGAATAATTATAATAATATTAATCTCAGGGTTCTTTGTTTCATGTAAGGAAATGCTCGGCAGTATTGTGTTGTCGCATATGACTGGCATTCTGGTCGGCTATAGGAAACATTTATTTTACTTAAATTCAATGTGTCTTCATCTCTCATATCAACTGCTATATTATTTAAAGAGATGATAATTCTATTCAATAATGACGTATAATTTTGAATAACACAGCCCTTTTTTTTCCAGAATCTCAGTCAGAATAATAAAAAGACAAGGGTGCTTTTTGTGTCCTTCCATCATCCATGACAACACAATAATATAACTAAGATTTATTACTTAGACAATTTAACTAAATGGGAATGGAATAATGTGCAACCAAAGTTAATGGTTTGGGAATAAATTCATTTTTTTTTTTTTTTACACAAAGGTGAATGTTTAGTCTTAAGTTTTCAACTCCATAAATAATTATCATTAAACTAAAATATAATGACATATTCCGATCTGCTTAACTTTATTTATCTGGTATATTAAGTTTTTAAGAATTTGGAATGATTTCGGACTCAAGAAAAGGTTTTGCAAATATTGTGCAAACACTTATATTTAGCATATAAAAACAAAAAAATGAATCTACAACAAATTTTAACAAGACTATAATTTATTATTATCACAAAAAAAAAATATATGAACATTTATTCAATAATCCCATAGTAATACAAAAATATAAAATATAACTGACATTAATCTGTATACTCTTTTGGTTATGGACTAGAGGTTACTACTTCTCCTGTATGCAATCATATGGATTGATTAACTAAAAGTACATTTCATTACCAATACATTGTTTATTAAATTTTGGTAACCTTGTAGAAGCTTTTATTCAAAATTATTGACTAACTATTTTTTTTTTTAAAATGATTAATCCCATCATATGCAATACGCAAAATATTAAATTTATTTCTAATACATTTACTTTATTTATGGTCTTTAATGGGATAACCTATTCTAATTATAGGCCAGTTATCAGAAGTTACACTTACCATCTTACATTTAACTTAATGCTAACTTAAGTTATGATACAAATTTTATTCATACGTATAATTTTAAATATGAGTATTATTTAATTACTAACCAGAATTAAATATTGCATTTGAATATTCCTTCAGTAAATAAGCGTTTTAAATTACGCAATTTTAATTACTTTCTCCATTGATTTACTTGTCAAATACTAGCAATATTTAGCAGCACAATACAGATATTGATCTTAGTTACTAACGCACTATTTATACTAAAGTGGATCTTGAGGAACTAACACCTCCAATATAACCTTTATCTTGCCCGAACTTTCAAAATTAAGCACAATAATCAACACCTTCCATGGTGGAGCTATCTTTATTTTCACATGAGGAATATGGAATAACCACGAAGGTCTGTAGAGTAATCTACTACATTAAAATATTTTGGTGGTTTCTTGCCTCTTACTTGGGCATACAACGAACACACACCAAATACAATCCTCTCCTGGGATTTAAACGAATGAAGCATACTAAATGCTAGATAAATTCTTGATCGTCCTATCTATGAGAATCGATCACTTGGGCTATAAACATACCTGAACATTATATTTAAAATCTTCCTCTCATGGAAAACAAAGCTTTTGGGGAGATCATTTTTCATCCCACAAAATAAATACATTATAATTATTACCTATGCGAATATTAAGCATATACCAATGCTATATCTGGGCAGGATAAGTAAATACACTGATTATAATAAACTTATGTTACCGTGTATACTTTGATCAACATCTGAAATCAATGGACATCATAGAATAAAAGTATAATAATTTTAATTTTAATAAAGGAACATTCAAAAATAGTTGGTAGCATACTATCTTAAACTAAATAAAGTGGATGTGTTATTTAAGAATAATTAGGAATAAATTCCTCAATTAATACAGTATAAATTCGCTTCAAAACTTTAACAAGAAATATTTTGTTATAGCATTTTTTTTTTTTAGTTACTTCTGATAATTTTCAATATTTATTTTACCCCTTAAATATCTAAATATTTTTCTTTTACGTATCTAACATACAAAATTTCTACCTACAATTGTATGTAATAATTAAAACATATTTTATAGATTTTTTTTCTTTCGTGTTAAATATCAACTTAACCTATAATAATTATATTAAAACATACCTTTGTCATTACAAGGCTATTAAATATCACTTGACCATACAGACTTTAACCTATGTGATATAACAAAAAAAATACATATCATTTATAACTTAGTTTTAAACAATCATTAATTAACAAGTGCATACTCTCTCATTAGAAAATGTTTTTCTGTTGAGCAATTGGTCCAGGTGAAGAGCTTTATCCAGTCGTATTTCATGAAGCAAGTTTAAAAACAATAAACGCATGGTATTATTTCCTTTAAATAAAAGTTTTCTCTTATTTTGTGCGTTTAATAAATTAGGTAAAGAAAAATATAGCAGAATTGAAGATTAATTCTTACTTGAATTAAACTACTACAGTTTTGGGATCCAAGAAAATAAAATATACATATTCTAACATAACGAACCGTTGACGATAGACGATAAACATACACAATATATATTTTTTTTTAACAATACGTATACTTATTAGCTAGCTTACTTATGGACGAAAATGTGCAATTTTCCGAGAGATTATTATGATAATAACTGCAGTCAATTTACGTGTACAGGAAGTTTTTAATAATTCCAACTGATGTATAATATAATATATCATTTATTTTATCATTAAGTCACTAAGATATTTGGTTTTGTTCATACTTTAGGAATTATAAATTTTTTTAACGGTAACTTCTCCGTAAGAATGCACGTATATAATTTTTTTCTTACATTTACTTCAAGAAAGTCTTTCATTTTTTTCTTTTTTTTAAAAAATATACAAATGTATAGTTTAATATTATGATGATTATTATTATTTTAGACAATTCTTGATGAATAAAAACATTTTTAACATATGTAATTGCATTATTTGTAAAGGCAGACGAGATATTCAGAAAGAGCGCCAAAAATGTATCTAGTTAATCTTCCTTTGCTTCTCAACATTTTTTTTCAATTATTATTATTTTTTTTTTCTATACCAAGAAAATATTAACAAGTGATACAAAGTTACTAAATAATTATTTCTCATTTGGAAATCATTTATCTTCCTTAATTTAGACATAATAACACTTTTCGTGATTCCCTTAGTTAATTCTGTCATTTTTGAACTTTAGCGTGAGACAATAAATTTTTAAGTATAAAAGGTCTTTAAATAGGTAGATGGCAAAGAAAATCAGGATATCTTATCAAAAAAATTTAGCCACACATTATATTATTAAAATTTTACTTTGATTACATTTATTTCTGCAAAATAAAATGAAAAAATTGAGTTACCAAATTTCAGCACTGTTCCTTCCTTGAAAACTAAAAGCAGACTATATATATATATTTTTTTACTTTAGCGACCTCTTACAGAAAAATAATCATTTGATTATAACATAAACAAAAGAAAGGAAAAACCTATTACAATCATATAGTTTTCAGTATTATTTACCTGGATTACAAAGTAATTTGACAATATAAAAAAAATAATAATAAATACATTAAATTAACAATCAGTGATGTATAATTCTTTAAACATTATTATTTTTTTTTTTTTTTTACAAAAAGAAATTACCAGAAGTTATTGTGCTTTATGATAAGACACTCATCCACTCCCCTCTCTACCCATCCAAAAATCAATTACTGTTTAGCTTTTATACCATATTAATTTGCTCTAATTATTAATATCTCAATTAAATTATTCATGTTCTCTCTTTAAAAATGACATTGAGTTATTAAATCTATTAGTTATTCACCCAAAACATGCCAAAGTGAGTGAATAGCATACTTTATTAATCAATTATTACTATTGTTATTTTATCTTTTTATTTCTTTAAAGAATAGCATTGTTTTCCTGCAGAAATAATGCCAAGTAAACCAAGTGTCAATAACACTAGGTTACAATTCTCCCACCATTATAATAAATAAAAAATAAAATAATATATGCATTTTTAACACCTCTTATGGTATTACTAAGTTTATATCCTACTTCTTTCTTATGTCAATAAATACAGTTTAAAGGATTTAATTTTGCTTGGGATATGGTAGTAAGCTTCGGGCATTATAGGTACCTCTTGTTCCATCAGGGGTTGAGACCAAAAAGGCATTCTCACCCACTTGTTTCACAATTTCATAGGGGCCTTCATAAAGATACATGAATTTTCTAAACATATGTTTCCGGAGATTACTCACATGGGGAGTTCTAATTAAAACAAAATCATGGACTTTAAAAGGATGTGGACTGGTTTTGGAATAACGAGTGCGTTTATCACCCATCTTTTTAAGGTTAATTCTGGCCAGTGCTTGGTCATGTTCCACATTATGCTGTTCCCCATATGTTTAAAAATAGGGCCCCGAAGTGAGGAATGTTCCTGCGAGGTCCTTTTTAATTTAATGCCCCGCTACTTTTACTACCTTTTATATTTTTCTTTGGTATTGTTGGGATACCACTAGTAGAAGGCTGATTCTCATTCAGAATTCTACTCTTAACTGTTGGCCTACTGAGGTGGCTATTCTGTCTACCATAGGGATTCATCCTATAATATCCTTTTTCTCTAACTAACTTCCTCCTTCCCATATGTGACCTATCTGCGAAATTGATATTACTCACCATCGGATGGGTGTCTCTATTTACCCTAATTCTATTATCAATATTCCTATCACTGGTCTCTAACGAATCTAAAATTTCTACTACCTCTTCTATGGTATGTCTGTCAGCAGCAATCAAGATCTGCTCTATATGCCTCGGCAGATTATGGTGAATTATTCGCACAATTTGTGTCTCAGATAAAGGATAAGCTGTCAAGGTTTTCAATTTGACGGCCTGACTCCTGAAAAACTGAGTATAACTACCCTTATTTACATGATATCTTTCCTGAGATATCTGATATCTCAGGTTATCTTGGCGGTCTTCCCCCCAAAAACTGGCTAACATAAGATATTTGAAGTCTCCATATGTTTCTGGTTTAATAAATAATGATTGCCACCAGTCTTTAGATGCTGCACACAAATGGTTAGCGGCAATAGCAATCTTTTCTATCTCAGATAAATGACATAAGGTGAATAACTCCTCCAGATTCTGGAGATACTCGTGTGGATTCTCCAGATATTCACCTCTAAAAAATTTTATTTTTAAGAATTTTAAGGCCATGGAGCTATTACTTTCTGGCTCTAGCATGACTTTACTTCTAGCCTCATTTAATGGATCGTATATTGATTTTACTCCGACTAATTACCGTATGTAACTCAGATATTACTTGGTTATTATGACCATTATTTGTTTCCTTTACTTGAGTTTCAGATAAACCTTTACTTTGAACAATTTTTTTACTTTTTGTAAAATTATCCCTATTATAGTCTATAGCTTGCATTCGACTCTCTAATTCTAACTTATAGTTCTGCCATTCACAGTCTATTCTCTTTGAACTATCTTTTAGGCCCACATTTAAGTGTTTAATCTGTTGTTCCAATTGGTTAATAGTTTCATCTTTATCTATCCCGAATTTATCTTCTAACCTTTGATAGACTTTACTCTCACACTGAGTCATTAATTCCCCTATTTCATCTTGGAGATTATTATGTAATAGCTGTGCATTACTCTTTATTATATCATTAAAATTTTCTACTCTTCCCATAACTTGACTTAGCTCACTTTCTAGATTTTGATTAATCTCACATTGGGTTAACTCTTGAGTTTCTAGTTTAGCTATTAATCTGGTAATCTGGCTCTGACATCCTTTCACTACATTGTCAGGTGCTAGAGTTATATTTTTAACTTCCTCTTTCAAATTACTAACTTCACTTCTAGCACTGTCTAATTCTCCCTTAATAGATTCAACTCTATCCTGAATTTCTCTTTGAAATACTACTGTTTCCTTTTGATAATTTCTTATTTCCTGTACTTCATTGTTTAATACAATATATTGACTTTTAAAGTCCTGCTGGATAGCCTCAATCATATTTTCTGCCCTTTCAGAATTTGTTTCGATCTCTTTCCTTATTCTTATTTCCAGCTTTTCAGAGGCCAATTTTGATTCTTCTACATGATTTCTCAAATCTTCCCTTAAGTCCTTTATCTCCTGTACTTGATTGTCTAATTTAATATCTAAATTTTGTATCTGACTTTTTAATTCACTATTTGAGTTTTGGATCTGACTTTTTAATTCACTATTTGATTGTTCTAATTTACTATTTGAGTTTTGGATCTGACTTTTTAATTCACTATTTGATTGTTCTAATTTACTATTTGAGTTTTGGATCTGACTTTTTAATTTACTTTTTAATTCACTATTTGAGTTTTGTATCTGACTTTTCAATTCACTATTTGATTTTTCTAATTTTTTCAAGAATTCCTCCAATGTATTTCTCATTAATTGATCTGGCTCATTTTCATGTTTTCCCTTTATTATTGTGGCTTCTTCTGGGTTAGCTATATCCAAATCTTCCCCTTCCTCTTTTAATTCTACACTAAAATATGGAGTCTGTGTATCAGGGGATTGTAACTCTTGGGATCCTCCCAAATCCTCAGAAATACTATGATTATCTTTGTTTTCACTCATATTAAAATTCTAACTCTTTTAGTATTTAACAGTACTGAAATATTAGCAATGAACTATTAATAAATTTATCGATAAGAAATTATTGACAAGACATCCTGCCTCCATGCCTCTCCTACCAAAAACAATCTACACCAAAAACTATGCTCTGACATTTAATATCCCTAAAGCTCCAACATTAACTACTAAATATGCTTTTTTTTTTCTTCACATGCTTCTTGGTCCATATAAATATCATTAGATATTATGTAATATAGCATAAGTGCCAATCACAAGACCAGACAAACAGATCATCATAAATGATAAAATCATTACAGTGTTTTATGGAATTGCCTACAGACTACAACATCATAAACTAACAACTTAATTATTTATTTTTCAGTGGCAAAAGATTAGATCATATAATAGATATTCACATAATATCTTATGGCTAAACAATTCATTATTGGCAAATATTTTTAATCAATGAATAACTAATCCATTCAAGTGCAAACAATATTAATATTGACTTCAAGAAAAGTTTACTAAATTCATCGTGGCCAGCTATAGCCATCGATGGCCCCTGTAGTTGGGCAGCCATTTCTAACCTAATAAAAATATTCTCTTTGATTATTCTGTAATTATTTATTAGTTTAGTTTGCACTAATTTTTCAGGTTGGAAATTAAGGCAACCTAATAAATATATTCTCTTTTAGCTGTAAGTATTTATTTATTTGTTTACACTTATGACACTAATCATACTCTGAGCTGTATTAGGTTATTTTGTTTTCACTTTTCACCAATGATACCAATTTTTCAGGTTGTTGGAAATTAAGGCAACCAAAATAAAGCAACATATCCATTAATTTTCCAATATGATCTAAAATACTTTTCATATAATACAATTGTACATTCAATTCTCTTAAGCCATGCCACGATTGTAATAACAACAATAATTGATCACTTATTAATTTAAAGAATAATTATAATAATATTAATCTCAGGGTTCTTTGTTTCATGTAAGGAAATGCTCGGCGGTATTGTGTTGTCGCATATGACTGGCATTCTGGTCGGCTATAGGAAACATTTATTTTACTTAAATTCAATGTGTCTTCATCTCTCATATCAACTGCTATATTATTTAAAGAGATGATAATTCTATTCAATAATGACGTATAATTTTGAATAACACAGCCCTTTTTTCCAGAATCTCAGTCAGAATAATAAAAAGACAAGGGTGCTTTTTGTGTCCTTCCATCATCCATGACAACACAATAATATAACTAAGATTTATTACTTAGACAATTTAACTAAATGGGAATGGAATAATGTGCAACCAAAGTTAATGGTTTGGGAATAAATTCATTTTTTTTTTTTTTACACAAAGGTGAATGTTTAGTCTTAAGTTTTCAACTCCATAAATAATTATCATTAAACTAAAATATAATGACATATTCCGATCTGCTTAACTTTATTTATCTGGTATATTAAGTTTTTAAGAATTTGGAATGATTTCGGACTCAAGAAAAGGTTTTGCAAATATTGTGCAAACACTTATATTTAGCATATAAAAACAAAAAAAATGAATCTACAACAAATTTTAACAAGACTATAATTTATTATTATCACAAAAAAAAATATATGAACATTTATTCAATAATCCCATAGTAATACAAAAATATAAAATATAACTGACATTAATCTGTATACTCTTTTGGTTATGGACTAGAGGTTACTACTTCTCCTGTATGCAATCATATGGATTGATTAACTAAAAGTACATTTCATTACCAATACATTGTTTATTAAATTTTGGTAACCTTGTAGAAGCTTTTATTCAAAATTATTGACTAACTATTTTTTTTTTTTTTAAAATGATTAATCCCATCATATGCAATACGCAAAATATTAAATTTATTTCTAATACATTTACTTTATTTATGGTCTTTAATGGGATAACCTATTCTAATTATAGGCCAGTTATCAGAAGTTACACTTACCATCTTACATTTAACTTAATGCTAACTTAAGTTATGATACAAATTTTATTCATACGTATAATTTTAAATATGAGTATTATTTAATTACTAACCAGAATTAAATATTGCATTTGAATATTCCTTCAGTAAATAAGCGTTTTAAATTACGCAATTTTAATTACTTTCTCCATTGATTTACTTGTCAAATACTAGCAATATTTAGCAGCACAATACAGATATTGATCTTAGTTACTAACGCACTATTTATACTAAAGTGGATCTTGAGGAACTAACACCTCCAATATAACCTTTATCTTGCCCGAACTTTCAAAATTAAGCACAATAATCAACACCTTCCATGGTGGAGCTATCTTTATTTTCACATGAGGAATATGGAATAACCACGAAGGTCTGTAGAGTAATCTACTACATTAAAATATTTTGGTGGTTTCTTGCCTCTTACTTGGGCATACAACGAACACACACCAAATACAATCCTCTCCTGGGATTTAAACGAATGAAGCATACTAAATGCTAGATAAATTCTTGATCGTCCTATCTATGAGAATCGATCACTTGGGCTATAAACATACCTGAACATTATATTTAAAATCTTCCTCTCATGGAAAACAAAGCTTTTGGGGAGATCATTTTTCATCCCACAAAATAAATACATTATAATTATTACCTATGCGAATATTAAGCATATACCAATGCTATATCTGGGCAGGATAAGTAAATACACTGATTATAATAAACTTATGTTACCGTGTATACTTTGATCAACATCTGAAATCAATGGACATCATAGAATAAAAGTATAATAATTTTAATTTTAATAAAGGAACATTCAAAAATAGTTGGTAGCATACTATCTTAAACTAAATAAAGTGGATGTGTTATTTAAGAATAATTAGGAATAAATTCCTCAATTAATACAGTATAAATTCGCTTCAAAACTTTAACAAGAAATATTTTGTTATAGCATTTTTTTTTTTAGTTACTTCTGATAATTTTTCATATTTATTTTACCCCTTAAATATCTAAATATTTTTCTTTTACGTATCTAACATACAAAATTTCTACCTACAATTGTATGTAATAATTAAAACATATTTTATAGATTTTTTTCTTTCGTGTTAAATATCAACTTAACCTATAATAATTATATTAAAACATACCTTTGTCATTACAAGGCTATTAAATATCACTTGACCATACAGACTTTAACCTATGTGATATAACAAAAAAAAATACATATCATTTATAACTTAGTTTTAAACAATCATTAATTAACAAGTGCATACTCTCTCATTAGAAAATGTTTTTCTGTTGAGCAATTGGTCCAGGTGAAGAGCTTTATCCAGTCGTATTTCACGAAGCAAGTTTAAAAACAATAAACGCATGGTATTATTTCCTTTAAATAAAAGTTTTCTCTTATTTTGTGCGTTTAATAAATTAGGTAAAGAAAAATATAGCAGAATTGAAGATTAATTCTTACTTGAATTAAACTACTACAATTTTGGGATCCAAGAAAATAAAATATACATATTCTAACATAACGAACAGTTGACGATAGACGATAAACATACACAATATTTTTTTTTTTTATTGACGATACGTATACTTATTAGCTAGCTTACTTATGGACGAAAATGCGCAATTTTCCGAGAGATTATTATGATAATAACTGCAGTCAATTTACGTGTACAGGAAGTTTTTAATAATTCCAACTGATGTATAATATAATATATCATTTATTTTATCATTAAGTCACTAAGATATTTGGTTTTGTTCATACTTTAGGAATTATAAATTTTTTTAACGGTAACTTCTCCGTAAGAATGCACGTATATAATTTTTTTCTTACATTTACTTCAAGAAAGTCTTTCATTTTTTTTTCTTTTTTTTTTTTTTAAAAAATATACAAATGTATAGTTTAATATTATGATGATTATTATTATTTTTAGACAATTCTTGATGAATAAAAACATTTTTAACATATGTAATTGCATTATTTGTAAAGGCAGACGAGATATTCAGAAAGAGCGCCAAAAAAATGTATCTAGTTAATCTTCCTTTGCTTCTCAACATTTTTTTTTCAATTATTATTATTTTTTTTTTCTATACCAAGAAAATATTAACAAGTGATACAAAGTTACTAAATAATTATTTCTCATTTGGAAATCATTTATCTTCCTTAATTTAGACATAATAACACTTTTCGTGATTCCCTTAGTTAATTCGGTCATTTTTGAACTTTAGCGCGAGACAATAAATTTTTAAGTATAAAAGGTCTTTAAATAGGTAGATGGCAAAGAAAATCAGGATATCTTATCAAAAAAATTCAGCCACACATTATATTATTAAAATTTTACTTTGTTTACATTTATTTCTGCAAAATAAAATGAAAAAATTGAGTTACCAAATTTCAGCACTATTCCTTCCTTGAAAACTAAAAGCAGACTATATATATATATATATTTTTTACTTTAGCGACCTCTTACAGAAAAATAATCATTTGACTATAACATAAACAAAAGAAAGGAAAAACCTATTACAATCATATAGTTTTCAGTATTATTTACCTGGATTACAAAGTAATTTGACAATATAAAAAAAATAATAATAAATACATTAAATTAACAATCAGTGATGTATAATTCTTTAAACATTATTTATTTTTTTTTTACAAAAAGAAATTACCAGAAGTTATTGTGCTTTATGATAAGACACTCATCCACTCCCCTCTCTACCCATCCAAAATCAATTACTGTTTAGCTTTTATACCATATTAATTTGCTCTAATTATTAATATCTCAATTAAATTATTCATGTTCTCTCTTTAAAAATGACATTGAGTTATTAAATCTATTAGTTATTCACTCAAAACATGCCAAAGTGAGTGAATAGCATACTTTATTAATCAATTATTACTATTGTTATTTTATCTTTTTATTTCTTTAAAGAATAGCATTGTTTTCCTGCAGAAATAATGCCAAGTAAACCAAGTGTCAATAACACTAGGTTACAATATATATATATATATATATCAATAAAAAGTAAACAAAAGAATTTATTAAAGATAAAAATTTCATCAGAGATGTGACCTCTCATCTATATAATAATAGACTTCATTCAATTGCACAAAGTTGTTGGAATTGAAAAAATAAAAAGCTGATGAGAAGGAATAAGAAAATCTATAAGATGATTACATTGACAGAAAGTGAGAAGATTGATAATTAATAAAGTTCAAGAAGAAAATTAAAAGTGCAGATTTGAAAATAAAGTTGAAAAATATGAATATTTTAGTGATAGAAGATATTATTTCAAACACCAATAATTAATAAAATTGCAAAGGATTATTTGATTCATTGTTTTAATTATTGCAACATAAAAATTTTGTGCTGATATAAATATAAGATATTTTGTATTTAAATTATTAAAATATTATTGATTAAATAAATGTATATAGTTTATTAATTGACTAGAGACTCCCAAGCATTATTTTTGATTGTGGTAGGTTTACAATAGCTAGGTTTCTTTGCTTAGCTAAAAAAATTAAAGGTAGTTGTGGAGGGACTATACTACCACCGGTAGATGGCGCTGCGCCACCATCAACAACCAGCCTGAAGCTTGCAAGTGATAAATTTATATGCAAAGGTGATTGAAAATTGACAAATAAAAATGCCTGAGACAATATATATCCAAGAAATACATCGAAAGTACAAATTATAAAAAAACAAACAAGAAAATGCTATAAAATTCAAATAAAAAAAAAAAAATCGGTGAAAATACGACAAAGGCATACCCCCCCCTAAAATCAAGAATTCTTCACTCAAATTGAAAAATAAATTAATTTGTCTATGTAGAATTGACAGGTGAGTTTTTTAACCAAATTCTTTTCACTCAGCTTAAATTTTATTCATTTAATATTTATGATAGGAAAAATGCTTTAAATATAAATGAAAATCCTAAAAATTAACAATGTGGAATTGATAAAAAAAAAAAATTCCAATAAATAATGTTTGTATCAAAATTCCAACATTCAATTTTTTTTCTATATTTTTGGTCTCTAGAAATCCTGTGTTGACTGCAAGTAGATAAGCTTATTTTACTTTGTTTTGAAAACTAAATTATTTAAAATTTCTGAGAGGTAAAAATGTTTTAAATTGTAGAAATTTAGAGAAAAGTATGTTATATGATGTTGTTTGCAATAGTTCCTTTATTATTAAGTTTTTCCAATGCAATGGTATTTTTCATTTCAATTTTTTAAAAAAAATTGAATTAATACCTTGGACTATCTACATTAAAGCATTTTCATAAACTTAAGTTGAATACTGACCTGGCATCTACTTTAGCTAAATAACATTGTCATCTCTTTTTAGTCTGATAAATATTAGAATTATTATATTAATTAATTAATGTTTTGAATTAATATGCAATGCAAAAATATTTTTCTGCATCAAATTATCTTCATGGTTTATACCTTACAAATTAGAAAGTGATGTAACTCATAACAATCGAGACATATTACACTTTGAATTTCTTTGATTTTAAATAACTTCATATTTATTCCAGAGTGCCAGACTAGAATTGATATTTTAATGTCTAATGACTAGGTTTGATTTAAAGCAGAATATGAATTAGAGAGCTCTATGCAATATTTTTGTTTTAAGCTTACTAATAAACAGAGCAAAACTCTCCATACAGTATTGCCACCTGTGCTAAACAGAGTAATCAATGGATGCCAGAAGGCTTGTGCAGAAAATCCCTATCTAATGCCTACTCATACAATATCCCCAGACTAGTTTCTGGCTTGTGGCCTTCATCAGTGAGGAGCTTTGGATCTGAGAGCACTGCATCTAGATCTTAGGATCTAATGCAACCCTCTAGCAAACACCTTTTATCTCTACTTAACTACAAAACTATGAGAATGAAATTGAAAACACAAAAAATATTTTCAATCTAAGCTCAATAGCTTATATAGTCATATGGGTCTGAACTCAGTTCAGCACCCATACATTTTGGTGTCTTTGGCTCTTTTACAACCATAATCACTACTATCCTATTAGGCAGGATTGGTGTTAAATCACTAAGCATCACATGATCACATCTCCTATACTAGCACATTAATTGTTGAGCTTAGATTTCATTCTCATAGTTTTGTAGTTAAGTAGAGATAAAAGGTGGTTGCTAGAGGGTTGCATTAGATCCTAAGATCTAGATGCAGTGATCTCAGATCCAAAGCTCCTCACTGATGAAGGCCACAAGCCAGAAACTAGTCTGGGGATATTGGATGAGTAGGCATTAGATAGGGATTTTATACACAAGCCTTCTGGCATCCATTGATTACTCTGTTTAGCACAGGTGGCAATACTGTATGGAGAGTTTTGCTCTGTTTATCAACAATTAATGTGCTAGTATAGGAGATGTGATCATGTGATGCTTAATGGTTTAAGCTTACTAATAGCTAATTTTCTTTACTCAGTTTTTAAAAATATAATTGTTTAATATTTATGAGAAGAAAATGATCTTAAATTTAACTCAGGAATTATAAAAATTTAATAAAGTGAATTCGATTAAAAAAAATTCCTTAATATTAGCATCAAATCTTATTCTTGTTCTCTAGGAATATTGTGCAGTATTTTTAATTCTTGAAGATTTAAAAAAGATACATTTGCTTTATTCAACTTATTAAATATTTAATTGATTGAAAAATTAGAATAACTCAGGCCGTCTATATAAAATCATTTTTTATTTATTTTTTCCCATATGCAATAAGTAAATATCTTCAAAACATCATATGATCACCATTTCATATGCTTACACATGCTGTTAATAAGAGTACCAAATTTTCTATACAGTAGTGCCACCAAGTGCAAGCCTTCATAATCAATGGATGCAGGAAGGTTTGTGCATAAAATCCCTAGCTGGTGCCTACTCCCCAGACTAGTTTTTAGCTTGTGGCTTTCGTCAGTAAGGAATCTTGGATTTGAGAGCACTGCACCTAGATCTTAGGATCTACTCACAGCCAGCAGTCACCTTTTACCTATTTGATTAATTATAAAGGTAGGAATACAAGATGAAAACACCATAATGAAGCTCATTCCATTATATAGTCATATAAATCTGGATTCAGTTCAGCATTTATACATTTTGGTGTCTTTGGTTTTTTCAAAAACCACATTCACCATTGTCCTATGTGCAGGATAGGTATAAAACCATCAAAACACCACATAATCACCATTTCATATGCTTACACATGCTATTAATAAGAAACCTTCCTGTATCCATTGATTACGAAGACTTGCACTTGGTGGAATTACTGTGTGAATAGTTTAGTATTCTTATTAGCAACTTATATTTCAGTTTTTATTAATTAAATAGTTTTGAATTAACACGATTCAATCTATTTTAAATTATCTTTATGCTTTAGATTTTGTACAATACACTTCAATATCTTTCAAATTAGGAAAGAGTAGAATGCATGTCTAGAATTATTATTTTAGAACATATATCTAGAGGAGAAGATTGATGAGATATTTGTAATAGATTATTATTAAAAAAATTTGCTGTGAGCAGAGCAAATTTTTAATGACCATTCCATACATTTTTGTCACTACAGCTGTTATTTCTATGTGATTATTCATATAGAAAATGAACATGGATGGTTGTTCATCAACATGCAGCAACTAAATTATCCGTATAAAATGCTGTTATTTTGCCTAATTTGTTGTATGGAAGTGAGACTTGGACACTCTATTGATATAATATAAAAGTATTAAAAAGTTTAATTCAAGGATTTTCTGTAAAATTTTAAAAATGCAACGTTTATAAGACTAATCATTATGTTCTTCGATTTGCTGAATGTAATACTACAGAGTCCATTATTATAGACTCACATCATCGGATGACGTGAAAACAAATGAATGATACAAGACTTCCTAAAAGAATGTTTTATGGTGAACTTGAACATGATTTTGATGAAAGAGGTAGACCGAATTATGTTATAAGAATTACCTCAAAGACATTCTAAAAGTGCAATATTGATTGTTTTCATTGAGATGATGTGGCAGAGAATGACCGGAGTGCTACAATTAGACACATGATAAAAGTGTTTTAGAAAGAAAAATTTTCTGCAGAAGTTAAAAAAACAGCATCGCAAAATATCAAAAAAAACAAAACAACAACAACAGAATAATGGATCAGTTTGTATGCAATGTATTGGTAATTCACAAATAAGTTTGTGCAGTTATCGTAAAACTCATCTAGAATATTATTGTTATAACCTTCCTTCACTCAGAAGTGGACTATTCCAGATTCCTTTTTATCTGATCAGATTAAGCATTGTTTGCTGATGGCCAATAGGCTGATGTACAGCTAAAGACATAGCCAATGATTATACAGGCCAATAAGCAAGGATGCTTGCTGAATCCGAATGTTTTCAGTAAGGTCAGGGATCTGGCTATAAATAGTCAGCCTTTTGTGAGAATTGGGAGAATGTCTGTCTGACCTACAAAGACTGTGCATGTTCTCCCTGGGAAGCCCTGCTAACCTGAACAGCAGTAAGCATTCCCACTAATAGCAATACGCTACTTGTCCATGCAGCTAGGCAAGTCCACAGAGGGACCAGACGCTGCTAAGATTACTGTTGACTCGAGGCAAGCTGTGTTGTACAGCTGGAAGAGACATTCTCCCTACCCGTGAGGCAAGCTATCAGGTATAGCTAGAAGCGATAGAACCACAAGACCCGGATCCAAGAGTTTACATTATAACTATATTATTTATTGTATATATTTGTGAATATAATAAAGATTATATTAATTGTAATACTGTTGTTAGTATTAGTTCCTATAGGTTTGGGTCTGTAATCCAGACCAAACACAACAATTATATTGTTATTATTTTGGATTTTTCTCTTGAAATTGGAGATACTCTTTTGTGAGAGGTTACAGCTTGTATAGTCATCGTAAAACTCATCTCTAGGGTATCATTATTATTTTGCTTTCTCTCTTAAGTGTTGGAAGGGCCTTACTTATTTGCGAGTGATGATGATGATAATCTTACTTTTAGCATAAAATTGCATTATTTTGCTTGTAAATAATTTAAATGTGAAATTATTCTTATTTATAATGATTTACGTTGTCTTATTTTATGCATGAATGATAACAGGTTTTTTTTCACTTTAAAATAAAGATCAAGGTGAATGTTTCCCTATTTTTTCCAACATGTTATAAACAGTAGCTTGACATTTTTCTTACAATCTAATTTTGACTTTTGAGAATGGTTGTGAGCTATTTATTGTACTGATTAACCCGCCTTTATCTTTCCCGGGTTAATGATTATGAAATGAATTCTCGTTTTGAATCTTAATACGGATATTCGCAAATAGAATTTTATTGTTTGTATCTGGAAAATGAAGGGTTTTGTTGCTCATTTCAAATGTCAAAGAAAATTTAATTCGGTAGTAGAGTTAAAAATCTCTTAGGATCGTTGATATTTTATTTATTTTAAAATATTTATCTAAACTCTATCATGTTTTTTGGATAATATTAATTATGTATACAATCTCAAAAATAACTTTTAATTGTAATTTAATTTTTTTTTCTTCAATAGATTTTTTTTTTTGTTTCGCCATAAATTTATTATAAGGTAATATAGATTCAGTTTTATTTATTAACAACATCTTTTATTGTCGATGTAACAAAATATATATATATAGTACAGAGGTAATCACCATCATCACTTTCAATCACTATCGATCAAACTGCAATCTCTAGTCTCTCTGTTCCATCACCCCCCGAACACTTTCTTATTTCATCCATCCATCTCGCACGTGGTCTCTTTCTAGGTCTTTTACAATCTCTTGGAATTCAGTTCAAGATTTCAACTGTTCATCTATTATAATCTCTTCTAGCAATATATTCAGCCCAACTCTATTTCAGTCCTTTAATTCTTTCAATGATGTTAGTAACACCTGTTTGTTTTATTTTTAGTATACGGATAGTTTGTTGTTAATCTGAATCCCTGATTTCAAAGCATTTTTTTTTGCTTTTCGGATTTCAGCAATAAACTTTTTCCTCCTCTGCTAGGAGTATATATACAGTTTGTTCATATTGAAATAATTTTTGTTGTAACAATATATCATTTTAAAATACAGAATATGCTTATATTTGTATTAGTTCTAAATTTTCATATTATAATAATAACACTGACTTGCAATTTTGTCAGCAAAATTGAAGTTTCTAAATTAGTAATGCTTGTGTTAATGGTAATCTATCATTACATATTTACACCCACACACACCCACATACACCATTTGTACCATAATTGTGATTTCAACATAGGGAAATTACTTTTGGAATAGAAAATGATTATAAAGAAAAAGTAGGTCGATAGGACAATTAAAAAGGCAGTATACTTTAATTTGCCGCAGAATAAAATAGTTTTGTTTGGAAAAGTAGGATCATAGGAATGAAACAATAAGACAAAAATGATAAAGGAAGTAAATCCATTTAAAAGATGGAATAAAAATAAATAATTATATGACAACTTGCTTGAGAAATAATGTTACATTGGCACACCATGGTGGCGGGTTGAGCATTTAACATTTTCCTTAAATAATTGAATGGTTATTGTTCAGGAGTTCACAAGCAATTCAACTACTAGAAGTATCAGAGGTGGGCACTTTCATGGATCCTAAGCTTTAGCACACCTTTACTAAACCATATATGGTAGAAGTTCTGTTTAATTAGACTGAACTGAGATTTATTTTATGTATGTTATTCAGTTGAGAATTAAACCTGTGACCATTAACTGTGAAATCACCACTATACTCTTATGCTAAATTCACAATAAGAGTGAAGCGATAGTTTAAGCATTAATGCTCTAAGCTTTGGCTCAGATAAAGGATAATAGAGGACAAAGACTTGATAAAATTTTAATTTAATTATTAAAAGCTTAAGAGGAAAGCATTTGAGAGAATTAATTGATTTGACTAAAAAAGTAGCCATTAGATTTTTTTGTTTAACAATTAACATATATTTATATCGTATAATGCTAAATAGAATGTGTCAGTGAACACTGTACTGCAAAGGTAAACACAGCAATGACAAATTGATTTTTAGCAGTCTCATTCAGTTAATCTGATCTAGGTGGAGTTATTTGTGTTACTCGGCTGAGAAATCACTCTGGAACTTCGGCTGTGCCACTCTATAACCAGATTAAATTTTGCAGGATCCTTAACAATTAATTTTAAGAAATGACAATAGTTTTTGAAGATTTTGAAAGAATTAACTTAATCTCACATTCAGCTAAAGTTAAGAGTTTATGTCTGGAGATCAGTTTGAATTTAAAAAAGATAGGAAGACAAAATATAAACTTTAAGACTAAGACATTTTTGGTGAGTTGATCTACAGAAAAAGGTAATATTTATTTTCTGATTTTGAATAGGTGCATATAAGTTGTTTTAAATGAAATGCATTGTACACTCATGGTAGACATATCTATTGTACATAATGTAGGCTGGAAATTAAATTGATTGACATTTATTCTCATGGGAATCATTTATAAATATTCACATAATATATTATAGTTGTGTTTACAATTTAATAATTATTTAATATTTTTCTTCAGAATAATCTCATCCTTAGAAATGTTTAAAAAGATAAATCATGCTGTAGATATTTTATGCTTGTGTTATATATGCGTATTTCTTCACCTATGAGATAGGAGTCGTTTATATATTTTATTTATAGAATTTTCATATATTTGTTATATAATCCATGATAAATGTTTATTGAAATCTCAGAATTAATGAAGATATAAAGGAAGATATTGAATTTGAAGCCCTATTATAAATAATAAATCTAAAGAGTTCATTCTTGGAGTCCAAAAGAGGAGTATAGTTTTAATCGAAAATGAAGCAAATAAATATACAACACAGTAGGAAAAGAATATTCATAATTTTTTTTTAATTAAATGATCTAACCCCGAGGAATGTATTGATGATTCTAAATTATTATTTTAAGAAACTATTACGATTTTCTTTTTTTTTTTTATTGCATCTTTCTGTGTGTTAAATAATAATAGATGGTTTTTATGTAGATACAAACATCAATTCATGCCTATTGCTAGCAAATATTGTTAATTTAAATATAAATGAAAATTTGAAAGGTAAACAAATATTGTATGTGTTTAATATAATTATTGACATCTGAAAAGAAAATCAAACCACAATTAAAATAAAGTATGTACCATTTGGTTTATATGAAATGACTTTGTGATTTATTTGAAATTTATTTATTTCTTTATTTTTTTCTTTTCAATACAAAGGTCAAGAGGTAATGTTTGAGACTTAGAATTACTTAAATGATAATTTTTGTGATTTGCTAATATTTCAATTTCATAATTATTTATCTAAGCCATCACTAATCATTATATTGTTTTACATATAATCCCCATCTGCAAATATGGGTTGGATTCAATAAAATTCCCTTTGTTTCGAATTTATATTTTGGTGAATAATTAAATTACTGATCAAGTTAACCCTGAGAGTAAATCATATAATGTCTCTTGTTGTGTCTCTTTGGTATCCAGATATCGAATAGACAATATTGTAATTGTAATCAATGATTAAACAATCCAATGATTGTGCTATTTTATTTTATTTTATACATAGTATTTCCATTACAATTGGCACCTTGCAATGTGTGACTTGATTAGTGAATTGATGGTTGCAAGGGATACTATTACAATGTGTGTACTCAATTGATTAATTAGTTTGGTGGTTGTAAAGCCTTCCTTTACAATTGCCTCTACAATGTGGCACTATCATTGACTAAGCTCCAATAGACTTATTTAAATCTTAAAATAATATGCCTAGTCCATTATAATTAGCTTCCCAACTCGGGACTTCAATAAAAATAAGCTAAGACCTGAGATAAATTTGATGAAATATACTTTCCATTACAATTGGCTTCCAACTGTTGGGGCAATTTTATTTTCCATTACAATTGGCACCAACAACTAAGGACCCAAGTAAAGAATTAAGAAACTGGAGTCACATATTGTAAGATGGTGTAGAATGTTAATTTCAAAGAAATGTCTTTTGTATTAGGGTTCATTAGTATAATGGTAGATTAGTCTAGAGTTGTTATTCAAATTTTAAAATTAATAGATGATTACCATTCCCTTAAGGAAGAAAATTATATCACCATATAGTTAACTTATCTAAATGGAGGTTTATTTATCACATGTGAGCATTTTCAATATGATTAGTACATATCAATATTACATTGTGGCATTTTGACTTTGAATATTGAAATCTCCACATCTTAGTATTATGTAGATGTACTGGTATTATTATTATTATTATTATTATTATTATTACTATTATTATTATTATTATTATTATTATTATTATTATTATTATTATTATTATTATTATTATTATGTAGATGTATTATTATTATTATTATTATTATTATTATTATTATTACTATTATTATTATTATTATTATTATTATTATTATTATTATTATTATTATTATTATTATTATTATTATTATAATAATAATACATAGGCAAAATCTTTTTTTTTGGTAAAGTGATTTAAAATATCACTTTAATTTTTTTTAATGTTTATTAATGCCGTAGTATCAGATGGTATTTTCCACAAAAAAAAAATGAGAAGATTATGATATCATTGAAATTGAAATTTTGATCATTGGGATAAATATGATCCAAAATTAGAATCAGGTTGTTTGTATTTTGCTTAGATGATAATTTGCATGTAGGATAATGGTGGAGGATGACTAGTCTCGGATAGTAAGAATTATCACCTAAAAATATATATTAATTTTTTATTGTGCATGTACATTATTATTGTTTTGAAATAACTATGAATAACACTAATGAAATATTTGGTGTTGCTAGCATTAGTTTGCAAGACTTAATGGAGATGATGATGTAGATGAATGCTGAATTGAAAGCTAACTTTAATGAATTAAATGCTGAGTTAAAAGCTAACTCTGATAAAACAGAGACTGACTTTAATAAATTAAACACTGAGTTGAAAGTTAACTCTAATGAATTAAAGGCTGAAATGAAAGCTAACTCTGATAAAATAAGCACAGAATTGAAGACAGTATTAGATGATAATTTTGAGTATTAAGAGATTCAGGATAAAAGGAATAATGATAGACTTTCTTTAGATAAAGATCCAGCTTGTTTGATTAATATTTGCAAAACTAATAGCTTTTGTGTAAAGGCAAGAAATTCGGAAGTTCATTGGTATTATTGCTATGAAATGCATGGCTATAAATGTATGCACTCTAATGACAGAGAGAGATTGGAAATACCTGAAATTAAATTTTGTAAGAAAAGTATAGTTAAATACTCTTTTGAAGAAAGTACCAGGATAAGTCAAAAATATCATAGCAAGTTGTCATAACACAATGGTCTTGAAAGTAATTATCTTGACATTGATAGGAGGTATTGTAAGGCTGACTGTTATGTAAAGTGAGTCTTCATAAGAGGTTTACACATCATGTGTATGCATATGATTTGGATGTGAAGGATTTTTGCACAACTGTATACTGTTGTGACAAACTATATGAAAAGCAAAACTTTATGTGTAGGTTCAGTTCTTGTCATTCTATAGTCATTGATGGCAGATTCAATGTGAGGTGTTTGATATATGATAACACATGTATTGAGAGTAAGAAGTTTCATCCAAATATGATGAATTGTTTCCACTATGAAACTTTATTTTATAAGGAACAGTGCCATTATAGTTTTGTGTGTTATGCAGAAGTTCCAATAGGAATCCATATCATTGCTGTGATGAACCTGACTTGTTTTATAAATATCCAACCAGGATAAAAATGATAGGGAGTATAATGATAGGGTTTAGAGAAACAGGGAGTTAGAAACAACTGTTTATAATAGGTTTATTTATTATCTAGAGTCTATATTTTTGAATCTCTTAAGAGTTAACTATTTTATTTATAGCTTATCTTGAGGGACTAGTATTTTTGATTTGATTTTTAAATATCCATTCAGGACAAAATTGGGAGTCATATGCTTCGCATTAGTGTTCTTTATTCTGTCAGAAATACTTTTGACCTCAAGTTCTGGGTTATTGTAAGGGAGTTTTATCACATTGTAATCCATTGTTTGTTGAATTGTTCTAATTGTAGCATTTTGTTATTGCTATTCTGCACTGGTTAAGATAGTTTTGGCCTGGTAAAATGGGTAATGAATATCAACCTAGGAGGTAAATTATTGAATGATGAGTTATTTCATATATTTGTGTTAGTTCATACCCCCAATGTTAGTCAACCACAGTAGCACCAATTTAAGAAATTTTTTAATCTTTATGAAGGGTCATACAGAATTGAAAAGAAAGTGAGGTTAAATGCTTATATGATTCATACACCTGATGGGCTAAAGGGAACGTATAATGCTAGAAGCCTTCGACCAGTGTCTTATGAATAACCAACAGTACTTTGGTTCTAAACCTTTCTACATCTATTTTCTGTTCTAGGATATTTTATTTTTGATGCTCTTGGGAAAAGTAGAAGTTCCTGGAACAAACCATGATTAAATGTTGTTGTATGATAGGTACGAGAACTATATGTGTGTGTATATATAATAAATAATATTTTAGTAATGAATAAATATAATGACGTGAAAATTTTACCAAATCTATTTAAATAATAACTGAACTGCCCTCTAGCTGCCAAGTTCGATAACTTTTTGCAATAAGAGAGTGAACTCTCCTCTTAATGTCTTTTAGATGTTTTAGCTGTTATTGTTCTGGATGGATGTACTTATAAACACCTAAAAGACATTAAGAGGAGGGTCCACTCTCTTATTGTAAAAAGTTATCGAACTTGGCAGCTAGAAGGCAGTTCAATTATTATTTAAATAGATTTGGTAAAATTTTCACATGTCATTATATTTATATATTAGGGAAAGTGCAGGTGCTTAGAATTATGTGCTTTTGTATAAGTATATCTTTTAGAAATTTTATTTATTTATTACCATGTTTTTGTTGCTGAAATAGGTTTATTTAAATGGGGAAGACCACCCATAAATAATTGAAGGGAAGATGCACAGTTAATTTTAGGAGTTACTGTTACGATTGTCGTATGTAGTCGCTTATATACAATTTTTTTTGTTAGCTAGAGGATTATTGTTTAAAAAAATTCTTTGATTTAGCGTTGATATGGGGGTTATATATATATATGTTGTTAGTTGTTTGTTATTGTTATTTATTTCAATTTTTTTTTGGTATAAGCATTTATTTATGATTGTGGGACTTAAATGGCAGTGGTGATATAAAAATATATATGTATGTGTATATAGATTTTACAAAGATATCGGTTTGTATTTAAAGTACCTGCCTTTTTGTAATATCAATCAATAAAATATTGGCACATAAAATTACTAAATGTGTTTACATTGTATTTTTGTTTTTGAAATTATTGTGTAATACTTATTTATTTATTCATTTTTTTTCTTGTTTGTAAACTGTAAAGCATTTTTTGTTTGTAATTTTTTTTAAAATTTTAATATTTAAAAATTGACGATTGTTGTAATAAAGATATTGATATCAGCAACACATGGAAGATTGAACTAAACAATAGACAAAAAATACCCTAGCAACTGGGATTGATAATTGCCATTAAGGAAAGAAACAAAACTTTGCTGTTATCTCATATACAATTTTCGTAACGTAATGACAATATTTATTGGACTTGATATATCATTTGTAACGGGATATATATATATGCTTTACATTTAAATTTTAATACTTAACTCTTTTGTAAATATCTAATACTGAATTAAAATCACAAACGTTCAAAGCACAAATAATGAATTATTAATTTATTAATATGTTTGATTTAAATATTAAAATAAAATAAGCTTTAAAAAAATTATAGAATCGAAACAAAGATTCTAATCTTTAATAAAATATAATAAAAAACCTTTTGATTTTAAAAATAAGGAAGAGTTTTTAACCTTAAAAATAAAAATTACAAACAAATCCTTAGGGCAAAATGTCCATTGAAAAGAAAATGATTACGAAATAGAAACAAAAGACTTGCTTTTCCCACCCAAAGATATAGACACAGACCTCAGTGAAAAAATCCACATAGCCAGAAACCCAAAATTTACTTAGCCACAAACCCAAAATCTACTTGGCCACAAACTCAATGAACCAATGAAATATAGATATAAAATATGTTTGATAGATCTGTGCATTCCAGAGATAAGATGCCTGAGGACTATAAAAAGAAAAATCCAAAGAAATAATTAGTTAGAGAATTAGAAAATTAAAATTTTAAATTCAATTGTCTTTGCTAAAAGTAGAAAAATTTTAAAAAGCTATTGTCGCCGTCACTAAGAATGTAATCAGCTTCATCATGCTTCCTTCGGTTCGGCCGGCCGAAGGCAGCCTCCATCTCCACAGATCCCAGGATTGAACCACTGGAACCATCTTCATAAAGCATCATAAGTCTTCATAAATCGTCATCATCTGCAAGAAATGGCCCTTGCGTAAATTAGATCTTCGTCATGGACAAAGGAAGGTATAAATTTATAAATGATAAAACTAAATATAAACTCTCTTAAATTTAAAATCTTCAAACTTTATTTGTTTCTAAAAATGAACTATAAACTTTCTCTCTGGAGCAAAACTAAACTTTATTTTTTTTTTTTTTTTAAATCTTGCAATGTTAAAAGGTCATAGCTAAAGTTTTAAATGTAATCTCTTAAAATATGTATTGTATTTTTTTTTTTTATTTATTCATGCTTAAAAAGATCTGTTTGTAATAGTTCGGGGGTTTGCTATTGCAAATGAATTTAAAGATAGAAAACACATATCGTTATTCGTGCATTATTGAATTTAAAAGAAAGGAAAAGTAGGTTAAATAGTATTTGTAGTAAAAATAAGTTAAATATAATGTGTTATCGTAAAATGATTTTAAAATCTTAAACTAAAGATTTTTTTTAGAATTAAATTAATAAATTGAATTAAATGTAAGTTGAGTGTGGGTAGCCGCTCAACCTCGTTTGAATTAGGGGTTTTGACTTTGGACTATTTGTTTCGTAGTTGTGTCAGTGCTGGTGGAGAGATATATGGACCTTTACATCAATGTAATGTGAAGTGTGTTAGCACATAAGGGCGACGAGTCTAACTGAATGCATGACCCCAAAAAGGTAGTCATACTGTTGCAATGGACGCAGATGTATTTCCTGCACCATTGGCCCATTCCAGCTCTATGGATTGAGATGATAAGCTGGCAAGATAGGCTGCTCTCCCATCCATATGTAGCATTTTTTCTTTATATTACATGCATGATTCCTTTGACAGACAGATGTAAATTCCTGTACTGGACAAAGGTCATGCTTCTTCAAATAATATCGTGCTGTTCAGACGCACATTCCTGTCAATGTGGTTTGATGATAACAAGTTCACATTGCATTGATTGTAGATATATGTCTGGAAGCGAGCATTGGCATGGTTGCCAACCTTTAGCCTGGAGTCAAGTGCCTTAAAGATCTTTTAAAGGTGTCATCTGGATGGTCTACCTATGCTTGACATTCTAAGATTAAAAATTAAAGTTAAAAGTAAATAAAATAATGATAATGAAACAAAGTAAAGCATAATTTATTTTTTAAGTTTGTGTTATTATTTATATATATGTAAATAAAGTTACTTTTTGTGTTATTAGTACTGACAGTGATCTAGTAATTGTTTTTATTATTCTTTATTAAAAGAAATATATTTAATAAGTGTTTTAAAACTCTGCTACTCCATGAGCTAGTGGCAAGGGCTAGTGGTCATGATCTTAACAGCGCATATGTTTACTTTATAAATTTTCTAGGTTCAAATGGCCTAGTGGCGCCCTGTATGGCAGATACAGTAAGACTGGGAATCTTCAGATCCTCACTGACCGTTATACATTAGAAATGGCAGGTTAAATGATAAATTTATGATCCACGGTTCAAACTCTTCATCTTGCTCTATTTCATGATCAAGGTCTAGTGAAAATAAGTAAATTATTGACAAGCAGACATTTGAAGTAGAAAACAAATGAAATGAATAAGCTATTTATATACAGCAAGCCAACATAAACATCAGCTAAATATTCAAAATCGGTCTATCATTTTAACTGATACATCATAACCGAACCCAGAGAATATAAAACAAAAAGGGCTCACAAATTCATGCATTTGTCATTTTAAACTATTTTACATGCTATTTTAACCCATGCTGGAATGAACAAGCATTAAATATTTATTGAACTTTAAAATGAAGAGAGGATAAAGAAGATTAAACGGTAACTAAATTTGGTCATTTTTTAAAATTTATTTTCTTGTACAATTGATTTCAAAGTTACATAAATGTAAACTAATTTTAAGTTTTAATCATTACAATTAACAAAATATTAAGTTTTTTTGAGAATTAAAATTTTCTATTTTATTTGTTTCACATGGAATATATATATTCGTACATAATATAAAGAAATTGCTTTATATATTAAATTTATCAATATTAATAGTAAAGACACTAGAGGTCACTTATTAAATTTTCTGTTATCCTTGAATTCTTATTTCTTATATATGTATGACAAATAAATAAACTGATTTCAAATTTCAATTTATTAACAAATGATTATATATTAGATATTTATTTGTCATTAAAACATTTGTTTTAATTTAAGTGCATTGTAATACGCATGCTAGACATATCTGTTATACATAATGTAGGCTGGAAATTAAATTGATTGTCCTTTGTTCTTGTAGGAATCATTTATAAATATACATATAATGTATTATATTTGTGTTTACAATTTAATAATTATTTAATATTTCTCTTCAGAATTTAATTCACAGTTTCATCATTAGATATGTTTAAAAAGGTAGATCACACTGTAGATATGCATATTTCGTCAACTATCATTGAGATAGGAGTCGTTTTTATATTTTATTTATAGAATTTTCATATATTAAGAGTTATATAGTCCATGATAAATGTTTATTGAAGTCTCAGAATTAATGAAGATATAAAGAAAGATATTGAATTTAGGGCCATAATAAAAGCCCTATTATAAATAATAAATCTAAAGAGTTCATACTTATAGTCCAAAAGAGGAGTATAGTTTTAATCGAAATGAAGCAAATAAATATCCAACACAGTAGAAAAAGAATATTCATAATTTTTTTTAATTGAATGATTTAACCTTGAAGAACGTATTGATGATTCAAAATTATTTTAAGAAGCTATTATGATTTTCATTATTTCTTTTTTATTGCATCTTTCTGTGTGTTAATTAATAATAGATGGTTTTTATGTAGATACAAATGTCAATCCATGCCTATTGCTAGCAAATATTGTTAATTTAAATAATATTGAATTAAAACGAAAACTTGAAAGGTAAACAAATATTGTATGTGTTTAATATAATTATTGCCGTTTGAAAAGAAAATCAAACTACAATTAAAATAAAGTATGTACCATTTGTTTTATATGAAATGACTTTGTAATTTATATGAAATTTCTTTCTTTTTCTCTTTTCAATACAAAGGTCAATAGGTAATGTTTGAGACTTAGAATTACTTAAATGATAATTTTTATGTTTTGCTAATATTCAATTTTATAATTATTTATCTAAGCCATCACTAATCATTATATTGTTTTACATATAATCCCCATCTCCAAATATGGGTTGGATTCAATAAAATTCCCTTTGTTTCCAATTTATATTTTGGTGAATAATTAAATCACTGTTCAAGTTAACCCTGAGAATAAATCATTTAATGTCTCTTGTTATTGCTCTTTGGTATCCAGTCATATTTTATGTATAGTTAGTTGGATAGGCAATATTGTAATTGTAATCAATGATTAAACCATCCAATGATTGGGCTATTTTATTTTATACATACTATTTCCATTACAATTGACACCTCGCAATGTGTGACTTGATTAGTGGATTGATGGTTGCAAGGAATACTATTACGATGTGTGTACTCAATTGATTGGTTTGGTGATTGTAAAGCCTTCCTTTACAATCGTCTCCACAATGTGGCACTAAGATTAACTAAGCTTCAATAAATTTATTTAATTCTTAAAATGATATGCCTAGTCCATTATAATTAGCTTCCCAATTTGGGACTTCAATAAAAATAAGCCAAGACCTGAGATAAATTCGATGGAATATACTTTCCATTACAATTGGCTCCCAACGAGTGGGGTGATTTTATTTTCCATTACTATATATATATATATATTGATAATTTTGTCAAATTTGTTGTGAAGTGAATAAAGTGAGTGGTTTATCCTCACGCTTTCATTTCCAGTACTTAAGACTTGCCCATATATAAGCATTTGGGTTGAAAGAATAGATGGATTCATTCTATTTTTTCGAAAAGACTTTATCTTATGTTGGAAGTGAAAGTATTCATTTATTAGTATTAATATTCGTAAAAAGCGCATGTACATTAGCTTGAAAGGCTGATCTGTAGTTTATTATAATAACATATTTTCTAAAAAAAATATTTTAAGGCAAATGTAATCATAGGTTTCTGGAGAGAGACGAACTTCTTATATATTGTAAAAGTTATTTCAACATATATATATTTTTTATATATATTTATTTATTTATATATATTTAAGTTATTTCAACATCTCTTGAAAAAACTTTCATATTGATTATTTGGGTGTGACTGAGAATAGAATACAACTAGCTGGTTGCTAAAGTTTTTGTCTATTTCTTCAGTATAAGTTAAAAGGCTGCATCTTAGATAAAAAGACTAATAAATATGAGTATTATAGGATTTGTCTTTGTATAAAACGAATGTACTCAGTATGAGTAATTTATAATCATTCATTGCAATAGCTTTATAATAATTTGCATTATACACACACACAAATGTAATATATGTGTAAATGAGCTCATAAAATAAGTTAAGTTTATAACTTTTAATATATATTTCCTTTGTGGTGAAACCAATTACTATACTTGTTGCATTTTAAAAGCGATAATTTAAATGGAGTGCAATAATTTGTTATTTGGATTTGGCAAGTTGTTATTTATTGTTTGTTGATATTAGAAAAAATAGTATTTTTTAGAACATGCTCACAATATAGGATATATATAATTTAATGACGTACACATCTAAACATATGTATGAGATAGTGTGAATAGTTGAAGGGTGCTTGAAAGTCTGTGTTTAAATCCCCTATATTTATATTTTTAATAGGTAAGTTGTTATTTTATGTATATATATATGAGCTAAGATCATTCATAATAGGTATCTAATTAATCTTAACAAAAGGATAAAATAAGAAGAAATTGGAAAGCCTGATGTCCTAGTTTAATATCTTCTCCATCACTCTTTCTATGGTGATGAAGACACTATAAAAATGCAAAGCAGACAGTAATAGTATAAAAGAATCCAAATTTGATGAAAAGACAGAAAGTATTGTAAAACTGATATAATAGCTATAGAGGAAGTTCAGATTGCTGTTGGAGATAAGAATGAAGCTAAAATAAGGGCAGAGATTGTAGACAGATTAAAATTTAATATCAAAGCATCTCAAATTAACATAGCAGATGCTCAAATGGATATAGTGGATAGCAAAGTAGTAAAAATATGAAACCAACGAATCATCCACAGATAAATCTGAAGCAAGGAGAGTTTGTAAATAAAGATAATACCACATGTAACTTTGTTCTAAAAATAAGAAATGTATTAGGTTTAAATGTGAAGAGAATAAAAGGATATAAGTATAAAGTTATGAAATTTGAAATAATGAGGATGTCGTTGGGTTGAACTGCATAAAAGACAAATACTTCAAAATTTGGACATTTTATATGAAAAAGGCCAAATGTAAGTTGAAAAAAATCAACCAAGAAAGAAATTCCTAAAGAATAATATGAATAAATTATATTCTGTTAAGGGACAACAAACATGAAACATTTGAATCTCTCTTTCATAGAAGAAAATAAATATCTATTTACTTATTATGTGATAGTTATGGTAAACATGATACAAAACACCCTCAATATAAACAATGATGGAAATAAAATTTTTGATGAGAAAAGTCATTCAAAATTTTATATATGATTCATGTAAATGAGACAAATGAAATATGGTGAAATCTGTTGCTATCAGGGGTGCATGAATTTTGATGATTATGTTTTGGGTTTTGATAATCATTGTGGGGAATATGTAAATGGACAATATGATAATGCTGATAATTCAAGCTAGTCCTTTCTATATCAAGAGAATTCATGAAACTTATATCAGAAGTCTCGGACTTGATTCTTAATAATTAAGTTCCTTATTTGATCTTTCTTGAGAATGACCGATTTATTTTTTCTTATATAGAAATATTTAATTACATGTTCCAAATACTAATAATTTTATTCGCGCATAAATAATTTTTACTGCTTATCAAATATGGAACGTTTAGGAATATAAATTGCTTGTAATTTGTCCTTGTAACATGGTTGAAATTGATTGTTCCATGAAGTATTTAATGTTTCCAAATATACAATTCCTGCTTATTTTATTCATTTATTATTTAATGATATTAACTGTTCATATTTCTTCAATATATGCAACTATAGAGAAGCTTACTATTTTTATAAATTAATTATGACTTAGTTCTTTTGAGAACTTATTCTTATATTCGTAGCAAGATGAACTATAATGGTCTCTCCATTATGATTATATAGTTCATCTTGCTATGAATACGAGAAGACCACAAGTTCTTGAAATCACTAAGCCATAATTAATTTATAAAAATAACAAGATTCTCCATAGTTGCATGTAAGTACACTTATCACAGTCATTTATTACTTGTTACTATTAAATTGTTACATTTTCATTTACCATTATCAAACTTCCCTCTACTCAGAACTTTGACACTATCCATTTCAGATAAATACAATAATCATCATTACTAATCATTATCGAAGCTAGAGATTATCTCTAGCACAGATGTACCCTTTAAACCTCAGTTAAAGATTAATATATCTGATTTTTTAATTTTACACACATGGAATTATTCACCTTTCTCTTTCCCATGTGAAATATCTTTACAGATATAATAAAAACCTCTTATTAACTGTTGCAAAATTTCCCCACAAGTAATATAACAATAATATTTCACTGAATCACATAAGTTTTTCAGAAAATAATGCTGATATTAGGGGTTTTAACACATTTATGAATGATATTATCAATGTTACAAAGGAAGCAGAAATTTTGCATATATAATATTTATAATTTTTAATAGATTCAAGAAAGTAAACAATCATTGAGTAGTGAGATGTAATATATATATATATTAATTCTAATATTTTCACGGATAAAAGATGTCATATTATTATTACTATTTGCGGTATATTCCGTGTAGTGAAAAAGCTAAATGCTGACATTTCAGTACAATATCAAGTGCCTTCCTCAGAGCATCCTCTTTCTCAAATCTTATGCTGATGTTCTGCAGAAGGTACTTGATATTGTACCGAAATGTCAGCATTTAGCTTTTTCACTACATGGAATATGATTTGAGAAAGAGGACGCTCTGAGGAAGGTACTTGATATTGTACTAAAACATCAGCATTTAGCTTTTTCACTACATGGAATATCCCGCAAATAGTAATAATAATATGATATATATATATATTAATGCCAAAACTTAAGAATAAGAGTTTTACTAGTTGATATTTTTAAATTTCAGTGTGACTCCAATGAATTTAAGTTAGAACTTCCAAATTCTTTTAAAATATTAATAAATTTTGAGCTGGTTCAAAGTTGAATGAAATCAATAAAAAAAAGCTGATACTCTATTAAAAATTGCAAGAAAGATAGCTGGTACAAAAAAGTAGAAAATTTCCAGTGAATTTTAGACAATGTATGAAGTAAAGAAGGAATGTGAAAATTTTGTAAAATAATGATCCATTAATAAGAAGTGAATATTAAATGTTTTGAAAAAAAGTATGAAAAAGACTTAATAACAATATAAGAAAATATATTTAGGAATTGTCAAGGAAAGTTAAAATAAAATTCACAAAAATATAAAATAACATCTTGGGATTGGAAGGAAAATTATTTCTGCAATGAGAAGAAAAGATGAAACTATTACTAAAAGCAGAAATAACCTCAGATGTGGAAGAGTTCTATAAAGAATTTATATATTAATAACGAATAATAAAGCAGACAGTATTTACACCTGAATTGTCCAGCATTATAAATGAAGAGGCAAAACATGCAACTGAATCTATGAAGAAAGAAAAATCCCAGGAAATAATGGAATTGATGTCTTAAAGGAAACAGGTAAGAAATAAAGAAATTGATGGCAAAGTTATATACTAAATATCTAAATGATGAAGATGTATAGATGATTGAAGAAAGGGGATAATAATATTAATACTTAAGAAAGGTGATAAAGACAATATTAGAAATTACAGATCTACCAGGTTTCTATCAATTCTATGTAAATCATCAAAATAATTATAACTAATTTAACTAAAAGAACATATTGAAATTAGTAATGATTTTAGTAAAGTGGATAAAAAAACAACAACCAATGAATATGAATTGCCTTTATATTTTGGATTTGTAGATAATGCATTAGATTTTATAAGCACTTGGACAGTGATTAAAGCTTTGGATCATCAAGATACAGACCCAGTATGTTATCATATTCTGAAGAATATTTATCAAAATGCGACAGCAGATTAAATTATATAATAATACCAAAAAGATTAACACTGAGAATGATATATGGCAGAGTGATATCATGCTCCAAAACTTTTTACAACAATTTTGTAAGAAGTAATATGTAAAATTAAAATGGGAAGCTAAGGACATAAAAATAATGGAAATTACATAATCTAGATTTTGCAGATGAATTGATTGTTTCTGCAAATAATCCTTCAGAGTTTATTATGAGAATTATCCAATGAAAGGAAGAAAGCAGAAATAAAAATAAATGCTAAGTAGGCCCAAATAAGTGGATTTTTTTCAGAGAAAGACTGATAATCATGAATTAGAAGAGATTAACAACTACAAATACCTTATCAAATTATTAACACAGGTGAAACAGTAATAATTATAAAGGATTAAATTATTAATAAAATTAAACTTGGATAAGTGCTTTTGATAGAAATAATTTAATATTAATAGGAAATGGCTTACGTTTTGAAAAGCTTTTAATACATATGTTTTATCATTTCAGTTTTATGGAAGTGAAACTTGGACATATAACAGAAGAGAAATTCTAAGACTTTAAACTATTCAACATGTGGATAGATGTTTGTTAGGAGTAATAAGGTCAAAAATAAAATACACTGCTGGGAATATAAATGGATATCAACATCATTGAAAGAATCGACAAACTAAATGGAGATGAACAAACACAGTTCTAGAGGAGATGATAATAGATAGAGAGTTGACCTTTCATACTCCATCCTAAGTGATTGTAATAAACCTTGACAGAGATCACATGTGAGATGAATAGATAAGGAAAGGAAGTTTGTGGGTATGTTATGGAGAAGTTATGTATTGGAGAAACTGCATCAAGCCTAAAGAAAAAACTTATTTTTCAGTGGATGACGATAACCCAAAGTATGCTTTTATAACCCAAAAGTAAGTGACATTTTAGAGATTCTATCTGAATTTTTTCTGGTAATATTTTATCTTCAACTAAATTTATTCAAAGTTTGCAGGATTTATGATTTTTAGGAGAAGGAGAAGAACGAACATGTAAAAAGGTAAAATATAGCTATAAAAGTTGTGAAATCAAATGAAAAATATCTTCCAAGAATCAAAACATAAAAAATGGCTACAAAGTGAGTCTAGAGAATATATATCATGTTTATCTTCCAGGAAAGGATTGAAAATATAAATTCAGATGAAGTGAATTTGCAAAACATCTGAAAAAACATTAAAAATATATCATCGGCATTGTAACAATCTTGTTACAAAAGACAGCAAATACTGGTAGAAGTTAGATCTGTATTCAGGCTATATGAGATTGTTTTGAAAAACTGTGTGTTTTTTCTCAGGTAGTTGATAGACAACTCTGCGAAACATCTAACATTGGTCAGTAAATGGATATTTAACCATCCTTAGCTAGGGGTAAAATTTTTAAACCCTCATCAACCAGAAAATAGGAAACCTATTGGTTATATTTTTTCAATGTTTCTTTATGATTGGCTACTGAGAGAATCTTGTATTGTATTTGATAATATTAAAAAGCCTGTTTTATATTTTTATATTGACACAGATCTAAAAAAAAACAAGAGAGAAGAATATACAAATGGAAATCAATATTACCTTAAAATTTCCTAAAAATATTGAACACCAAATGAAAGAGACATCCTTCTCTGTTTGGATATACATAATTCTTAATAATGATCTTTGAGGATTTAAACCGTGGGGTTAATGGATGTTATGAATAATGGCAGATTATCTTTAAATTTAATATCCTAACTAATGATGCTCAGACTGAGTAACCAACCATATTTCCTGACGATCATTATTATCAAATATATTTATGTAGGGTCCATTCCTTGCCACTATAAATGTTATCTATTTATTGAAAACATATCTGTCATATTGCAGATTAGGACCTTCTCTAAAATGAAACCCATCTATAGGTTGGTTTCAAATCCCTCTATCTTTTTTGCTGTTAGCTACTCCATTTATTAACTACTTTCTCAAAAGAAAAACATGGTGATATGTCACAGGTATGTGTGTAATAGCTATTTTAACTAGGTTTGGAATAAGAGAGAGAAATGGACAACTAGATTTAAAATAATATAAATATAATAAAGCAAAATTTATTTACAATATTTACACATCTTAATGATACTTAGTGATGAATCCAACATATAAAAAATAAACTATACTTATACATTTAGGGGAGTATGTTGTATTCATATCGGAGAAAATTCATTTTAATTCTGGCATTTTTATCAGCTTGATTATCTGGAATGCTGTTAAACTGAGTTTATTTTCCTGGATCAGGTGATCAAAAGTCCTTGATTATAACTTTCTTAATGCAAGGAAGCTTTCTTCAAAGTTTCTTTCTAAACCAAAACCATCTCTCTCATCTTTTTTTAATTTACAATCACTATTTTAGAGTACACTTAATAAATCTGAAAACTTTTATTTATTATTACAGATTAATTTAACCAACAAAAATTAAATTCTTTTTCTTAAAAATATATGAGTTATTTATTTATGTAATGTTTAATATTACATGTAATACTGACATGCAGTAAATTGTAAAAGTTTCACAAACATCAAATCATTAAGTCAAAGCAAATGGAATTAAAGTGATTGTGATCTTCACAAGTCTCATTTCTAAATTCTTAAGATTTGCTTATACATATACGCTTAAGTTAAAAAGATATAAAGGTCTTTTAAAAAAATAGGATGAATCCAGAAAGGTTCATCAAGATAGGATTTTTAAAAGACCTTTATTTTGTGTTTAGACAGGAACCTAAAAGTATTTAAATCTATACAGCGCATGTGTAGAGGAGTTATTCCCTAATGATTGTTATTATTTTTCTTATTATATATATATATATATTATTGTTTATAAATAAGAATGAAAAAAGTAAGTAGCTTGTGATTTTTAAAAATAAAATAAAAAATTCCAACCTGGGTAATTTCGATTTTATTATTTCTTTCCTTTTTCTAATATACCTATGTTAATGTTTGAATAAAAAGCTTGTAAGATCAGACTAGATTTATTTTAAAAAAATGTCTGAACTGGTACCATATAGAGATGGACAAAGTAATGTGGAGAGTTATTGATTACAGTAAGAATTGCTTTGAAGAAGGCTATTACAGTTTTTAGAACAATTTTAGTTTCTTTACAAAAAAATTACAAATCCTCTATGTCTTCTCCACTAGTCATTTTCAAAATGGTGAATCCAAGTTAACTAAATAAAATTGTAGCCATAAAGATGAGTTCATTCTGAATTCTTTTTTCTGATGACTTCCCAAATATAACAGCCATTGCTACCACACAAATATAGCAAGCAAGATAAAACTTGATAAAAGAAAGATGATTTCAATTAATATTATCCAAACCAAGACTATTTTACACTCATATGGATATTTATTATACGTTTACTTTTTATTAAGTGCATTGTTTATTATGATGTGACCTTTATGGAGAATTTAATATTTTAGTGATAGTTTTAATTATTATGAAAACTGCATCTTCAAGAAGTGCATAAAAAATTCAATATGGCATTTCTCAGAAAACATTATTCAGTCTGCTAATTTACATTTTCACATTTTAGACAAATAAAGACATTAGACAAAAGGTAAATAAAGATGAATATGCATTTCTGATTGACCACTTCTTTCTCAAACATTTTCATCATTCATTATGTATTTAATCCACAACTGGAAATTTATCTTGAGGACCTCCCCCCTCCCCATTAGTTTGAAATGGAAGAACATAAAATAGTAATTTTAAAATATAACTCATATGGTAGAGAGCAAGAAAATATATATTATTTTAAAACTTTTATTTTCTTTCTGAAGATACATTTTTTTCTTTAATATCTATTTTCATTATTTCTAAAAATATTTTCAATTTTAAATATGTAAAAGTAATTTAGTTTACTTCTCCAATAATCATAATAATATATAGGGTATATGAGCACAGACTTTCACACAACCCACCACTCTCCATTCTATCTAACAATACTGATACACCCAAACACACACATGTTGAAAAGATAAATAATCACCAATATACGCATTTCATGCCAAACCAGCAATCATCAGTTGGTCCAGACTATCATCTCCACACATATATACTATAAGTGCTCAGATATATATTAAGATAGACAATCTTCTTACTTTAATGGACAGGCTTCAATCTACTCTACATTCCAATTGAAAATCTGATGATGAAATGCTCAAAGGCCACCCTGAGGCCGAGATTATAGTCACACCCAGGTTGACCTAAGATCAATCTGAACCCCACATGTACAGGACATAATCCATTTAATATGTGTGGAGATGATAGTCTGGACCAACTGATGATTGCTAGTTTGGCATGAAATGCGTATATTGGTGATTATTTATCTTTTCAACATGTGTGTGTTTGGGTGTATCAGTATTGTTAGATAGAGTGGAGAGTGGTGAGTTGTGTGAAAGTCTGTGCTCACATACCCTATATATTACATATATAGACACAGGTATATAGTAAGCCTGTGTTTCAGTTATTACATTGTAGAGATGTCTGCCCATCCTTGCGTATGTATTAAATGGATTATGTCCTGTACATGTGGGGTTCAGATTGACCTTAGGTCAACATGGGTGTGACAATAATCTCAGCCTCAGGGTGGCCTTTGAGCATTCCATCATCAGATTTTTCAATTGGATGGACGGTTGAAGAGTTGGAATGTGGAGTAGATTGAAGCCTGTCCATTAAAGTAAGAAGATTGTCTATCTTAATATATATCTGAGCACTTATAGTATATATGTGTGGAGATGATAGTCTGGACCAACTGATGATTGCTGGTTTGGCATGAAATGTCTATATTGGTGATTATTTATCTTTTCAACATGTGTGTGTTTGGGTGTATCAGTATTGTTAGATAGAGTGGAGAGTGGTGGGTTGTGTGAAAGTCTGTGCTCATATACCCTATATATTACATATATAGACACAGGTATATAGTAAGCCTGTGTTTCAGTTAATAATCATAATAGTATTTACAAATGCTTTAAAATGCTGGTTGAAGAAACTGTTAATAGCAAACAACCAAAATGAGTTAATTCAGGCTAAGCACTTTCTAGGTGTTATCCCTCACAATCATAGCCAATTATTATTTTGGCTATGAATATCAGAGATAACACCTCGAAAGTGCTTAGCCGGGATTAACTCGTTTTGATTGTTTGCTATTAACAGCTTCCTCAACCAGCGTTTGTATATACAAGTATAAATATGATAAAAAATACTTATTTTGGACACAAAAACAATTTAAACTAAGGGTCAACTATGTGAGAAATTAATTACACATTTTAAACCTCTCAGTTTAGTTACATTTAATTATTTGTTTTGTTCGGTAGCATATCAGATTCTGGATTTAAGAACTACAGATTGATTCCAGTTCTGACATCCAAAATTCTTAATGAACTCCTTAAAAATAGTCACTCAATTAGTTTTATTTTAATTTTCTGTAGTGTGGTTAAATAATTTAGATATTATAATAATTTGTGTTAAGAGGATAATAAGTTGTTTTTTCTACAACTACTATTAGTCAAATATTGTTCCTTGGTCATAGTATTCTTGCTTAGTTGTTAACTCACTTTTATATACAGAAATTAGATAATAATCATGATCATTGGCATAAAAACCTTTGCAGCTTGATTGTTATAATTTGTGCGTACATATATGTGTGAAGATTTTATTATAAAGTAAACTTTTAATATGCATATGACTACAGTAATTTACTTAATCTCTTTAATTCTGATCTATACTTATATTACTTGGTTACCACTTACATAATATGGCTCAAGAATAAATTTAAAAGTGATTTAAAAAAAATCTGTTACTTTGTTTTGATATTGCAGAGATTTGCTTTAATGTTTTAACTGTTTAAAATGTATCACGTGGCAATAATTTATTCAATATGGTATAAACACAACCATCACAGCAATGGTTATAATAATGATATATCCTAAACGAGTATAATGATAATTTTGCGCGAGATTGCTATCCCTCACAATAATAAAAATTAATAAAATAAATAGTTTTTAGCCTTTAATGTATAGATTTGAGATTCAAATGTTCCGTTACGAATACCTATATATGTAATTAAAGTATCGAATGAATTATAACTTTCTATGAAATAAAAAACAACAACATATATTTATCGATATTATCAAAACAAAAACATCATATCCAAAATCTTGAATATATACGGTTTTCCTTTTATTACTATTGATTTCAAGTTTTAGTAGAAGTATTGTTAGATTTTTTTTACCAATAAGAATTTATTTAATAATTCTCAATTTATACAAAAGATGTCAGTAGTGAATAGACATGTAAAAAAAAAAAAAAAAAAATTAAAAAAACCCAGGATTTTAATGTATCGGAAAATACTACTGCTTTTCGAACAAAACGTAAAATACTATTTATATATACAAAAATAAAGAAATAATAAAATAGTTAATAATAATAATCGAAATGGTTTATTGCTTGGGACTCCACGAGAAGTTCGAACACCAAAGGTGAGATATTATTAATGAATTTTGAATTCCAGAATTCGCTAAAGTAAATCGTCGAGATAAGAAAATGATGTCATTTGTTAAGAAAACTAAATTAAAATAAAAATGAGAATACAAACTATATGGACGGAGATAAATTTTAAATACAATTTTTTTACACAGAATGGATCATTACAGACCATTGATATTAACAATTAATTAAAATAATAATGGTTTTATTGCATTAGAGTTTATAAAAAAATCGAGCACCAGAAGGATTCATGGACCTTGAGCTTTAAAACCAAGTTATTCTGCTACTACGTAAACCACGCCGTGTAAATAATTAAGTTGTTTATTGCTCAGGAATTCATAAACCGTTTGAGTACTGGGAGTGATAGATAAAGCCACATTACCAATGCACTCCAGCACACAGAACCTCTAGATATTTTATATACAACTATGTAATATATACGTACTCTTATCAACTTGTGTTTTAATTATTTTTTACACTTAAGAATTATTCGTGAAGTGGCTTTCACACAAAGTTGACGCACAAATATTTGAACCTTGTTATATTTTTTCCATTTACGATGTCAGAGCTCACTAGATTAAAATGTAGTTCTAAAATTGAAGAGAATAAATCAAGAGGGCCACTAAACAATTGCAAACTATCCCAATTTACTGCATAGCTGTAAGGCTAAATGACCCTACCAAATGAGGATAATGCAATATTATAAACTAAGAATTATTGAACTAATTGAATGCTGTAATCAACTTCATGTTATGACCTTAGCAAAAAATTAAACAATAAAATAATTGAAAAATACAGGAACTAACATCTGTACTACAGTGAATAAGAACCAATACATATATAAATTATATGCACATGATAGGAATTAAACTTCTACCACATACTACTTAGAGTATATGGTACTGCATATGAGAGTGACTGGCAGTCACAAATGTATCACTATAAAACATGTATGAAATAAAGCAGATGATATGCGAAATCAAAATCACTGTTTAAACAAAATAATGTCTGTAAGGGACCAGCAATCGCAAATGATGTTATAATCATTTCACTAATTCATTATATAAAAATGACTTTCAGATGTAACTAGAATAATAAGAATTGATGGATTGATAAGTGTCCATTTTATATCAATTATATCACCTCTGATTGAACTATTCTTGTATTCAATATGACCTTAATCTAGCTTTTCCATGCAGCACAATTCAACTCCATTCATAATTTATAAATTTACTGCTTTAACTTATTAGTTATCTTTTGAATAAAGTGAAAATAATGATTTATTTAACATACAAATGTCTAATAGCATGGCAAGAGATTGCAATTACAAGCTAGCTGTCTTTAATAAAATAATTTTATACAATTATCGCTGACTAAATTGTGACATGATAAATCGAACAAACTGCAATCTCTGGCCATACCTGCTCATAAGCAGATTAAATAAATAACTATTTACTTATTTCATTGGATAGAAGATAAATAGTAATTAACTGCCCTTTTTCTCATGTAAAAAGATCTTATGAAGACTGCTAGGAACAGTCAAAACTGTAAATAGCAAATAAATATATTTTGCTTTAAAGTGTAAGAAGAGTGAAATGTTGTTATTATAAATTAACTAAAGATTAGTTCAAAGTTCATACTTATTCTTTCAGTGTCAAAAGTTCATGTGCAATCTTTAGGTATTAGTTTATTTTATAGCATTTCCATTAACCCATAGCTATGGTGATGGTAAGTTTAACTTGCAATTTCACATTCACTTAGGATACTTAGGTATCAATTTAATCTTGGTTTGGTGGCTGCCTTTACCTGTAGCATTGGATGTAAGATTTATTCATATATGTTAATGCATAGCAGACACATGGCTTCTTCACATATAGATGGCTTCTCTTTTCAGGACTCACCAATGGGTTTGGACATACATTTATTCATATATGTTAATGCATAGCAGACACACCTTTGTTTTTTCACATGTAGATGGCCTCTCTTTCCAGAACTTAGCAATGGGTTTTTCAGCATGTCCTCTGCCAGTTTGACAGCAAGGCAGATAATGATTTTTATACTCTTGCATGATAGATCTTTGGAATTTATCAGGTTAATTAACTGACTTACAGAATAACAGCAGCATAAGAATAATGACAGAGGAATAGAATCCTGGAAGCAGACCAAAATTAATTATCCCCTGAATAAATTGCCAGAGCTATTTATATTTGTTGGAGTTACCTTATCAGTACAATTCAGATCCATTGCTCATCTTTTAAATCCTTTGATTTATTGGCTATAGATAACCACAGAGAATCCACTGTTGCCTGAACTTATTTGCCCAATACCATATTTGTAAGCTTTTATCTTTGATTGGGAATAACAGCCTTTTTAATTAAATCATGTCAGGCTTGGTCTTTCTACATAGGCATACTCAGTGCACTCATTGACACCTTTACCAAGAAGATCAAAGAGCCAAACCATCTCAAAGAGCTCAACTACATTGCTATAAAACTGAGTGACCTTACCCGAACAAACACAGACATCCATGAAATCATGAGGCTCAATGGTCAATACAGAAACAAACAGAAGACTCTTGTGGAATATGTTCCCACGAAGAGGTCCAAAATATTCCTAGACAAGCAACACAACTGGACATGAAGTTACATCCACTGGGCAATTGGAGCTGCTAAAAGACCCACACTAACTTCGATAGTAATCACCAACACTCATATGGAGGATCTGCTATGCTATCAAAAAATACATGCCCATTTTGAATCCAAGCTACAAAATGCCAGCTTCGAAGTGGGTAACACTTGGAAGTGGCCTTGTGAGTCAACAGAGCATAACATCATAGAAGTGTACATAATCCAGAAGCTCAGTGAATATCCAGACCACTCATCCTGGACTTCCTGGCATTCCTCGATTTGTGTACCTTCAACTCAGTTGGTATATTGAGCATATCATTCACCACATGATAGAACTTCTTGCAGGGAACTTCATAAATATTCCAGACCTATACCCCATTGTCCTTGTCCCCTTCTTAAAAAACACAACCCGTCAAGTCTCACCAACATCCATGCCATATCTATGACACCTCTCCTCATTAAAGCCATTGAGGCCATCATTAAAAGCAGAATACAGGAACAACTGTACACACACATTCCCATGTCTCTGATTGTACACAAGGGCACTTCCACTTCACAAGCCATTTGTCACTACTTCCTACTCACAGAACATATCAAGCATCACAGAAAATCAAGGCCTATTGCCATCCAGCTTGATTTTGGGTCTGCATTCGACTCCATAATCCTGTCCCTACTATTACAAACCCTTGGTCAATACCATGTCCCAGAAGTGTACATCTGAATAATAGGTAACCTACTCTTCAACTTTTATACATCTAAATAATAGGTAACCTACTCTTCAACTTTTATATCTTTACATCTCTCGATGGCTGGTTATTACCTGGGTTCAGGTCACACCTCTCCATACCTCAAAGCACTCCATTCAGTACACTCTGCTTCATCTCCTACCTCAACCCATTCCTTAAAGAAATCAAAGCCCGCCTCCTGGAATCTATGTACCAGCATTGAAACAGCAAGTGCACCACCTTTTGTACATAGATGATGTGTCCATTTTCCTTCCTTCTAAAGCCTACTTACCTCAATTACAACAGATCATTAACACATATTTCTAGCAAATATAACCTTCACATCAACCATTTAAAATCTTTTGCATGGAAAATTTACACAGGCACTATCATAGTTTCACTGTTTAACTCTGACCCACAAACTTTTCTGGGATTTCCAGTGGCAAAATCATTCATAGTAATGAGAAAACAGCTATAAACATCTATCCTGGAAAAGACCCAGAAATTGGTCAATTTTTTGTCTCACATATCACTGTCTCTGTCAGGAAAAACAGCCCTCCTAAACATGATCATTTCCCCTCGCATCAATTACTATATGTCTGTTCTCAAACCCACACAGTGCTACATGTGCAGCATAGTTATTTTGGAAAAGGAAAATCATCGCCATTAGCCTGGCTAAACTTCAAAGACCCAAGGAACTAAACGGCCTAGGTCTTCATTCAATAAACACTTTCTATGCACAAAAATCCTTCAATTCCATTCACAGTGCCTTCCTGGAGGCACCAGATGACTCTGATATCTTCCTGGTTGAGCCAACAGACACTCCTCCACCATTCAAAAGCAAGTGAATCACTGACATCTGGACCCACATCAAAAAATTTGCAAACCCAATGGCTCAAATGTTACAAAAGAATCTATTGGGAGATATACAAGCCGATTTACCCCAGCTAAGTATATCTCCAAGCAAAGCTAGGCATGAACAACAAACTGCTAATTAAAAAGGCCAAGAGATGGTATTTGGAATCTCAACACATAGACTTCCTTGTAAAGCTGAATCTCTCCTCTCTGCCCATTAATCACTTCCTGGTGTGCAAGAGGGGATTCTCACACCTCAACACCCTTTGCCAAATCTGCTCATCAGACAAAGAAACCATTTAGCATGTATTACTCACCTGCCCTTATCTCAGTCATATTCGGTGCCTTATCTATGAAGGGAACACAACCAACACAAAAAACATATCCATTAAGCATGCCATCAAAAATGACACCTTCTTTCTCATCAGATTGTCTACTTTCCTCACATTTACAATCTGGATTACCAGATGTAAGCTCATTTTCACACAAGGAAACCTCAATACCTGCCAAATCTTCCTCGAGCTACTCACCAAGATAAAACAAAGAGATAAATTGTAGGCTCCTGAACGGTTTTTCAGAGACATCTGGACAAGCGTCTCCTTCCCAAGCACATGAACACACCTTGAGAAATTCAAAGCACCCACACTTACACTATGATGTAGCCATCTAGCACTACAATGCCAGCATAAGGTGAAAAGATTACCTGGACTCTTTGACTTACTTAACTCATGTAACATGAATAATTCCAATAAAGTTGTTTTGGAAAAAAAATATATATATTTTATCTCCTTAATTTTAATCTATTGATCTGTTTACAAGTATTTTAATTACTTTTTCTTAGATTGTCATTTCCATTTTTAATTATTGTTAAAAGAAAACACCTCTTGCTTTTAACCTACTTTTAAAAATCAATTTAAAATCAATTATCTTTTTTTTAAAAAAAAACTTGAGCAAAATATGTTTTTAACTTGATTCAATAAAATAACTTTATAATTAATTATATTGTATACGTTTATCTCTGTGTTAAAAATGTATATTTAATTTTTATTTATTAAAACTTATTAAAACTTTTAAATTTAAAATTTCTTCATGATTTTTATCAGACATGAAGTAAAATATACATGTATGCATATATATATATACCTTGAATGTCAAAATTGACATTTGAAATCCATTAAATAAAGTGATTTGCTTTAATTATATTTAAAGTTCACTGATGAAGATTGTAAATTTAGTTTAAATACTAGGCTTTAATACTAACATTTAATCATAATAGAACATTAATAATATCTCATTTTATGATAATTATAACTTAAAATTTGATAACTTAGTATTGTTAGACTGAAGAATAACTTGTTGTAATTTGCTACTCATATTTGAATAAGTATCAAATGGGAATCCATCATTTATTTTAAATTGTTATTGGATATTGTAAATTTTAGGGTTATTTAAAGGATTTATTTTATATCCCTTTTCCCGCCTCTTACGAGGCTCCTCGTCGACATCTGACGTCACTCTAACTCTGCCAGTTCTTATGCTAAAATATTCGTTTGACAGGTATTGATTAGGTTTTTAAAAGTTCTGTAAGATGGTGCCCTCTTCCGAATTATTTTACAAGTAAAAAATCAAAAAAACCGCATTTAAACCTAAACAAAGAAAGAACATTGTCAGTCATTGGTTGTCAGCGAGCTCTCAGCTGAAAAAGACATTCTGATTGGCTGGAAAGAACAAAGAAACCGCCTGATCAAAGAAAATAAAGAAAAACGCTGAGATTTTCATTTCGAAAGTGATTTAAGTATTTAAAACAGTATAATTTGAGAAATTAAAATAATTTTTAAAAAATAAACTAAAAAAACAAAATTATTTTCGAAAAATATTGAAGATTTTAGTAAAAATATTTAAGATTTAGCAAAAAGAAATCTTTACTTTTCAATAACGTAACATTGAAAAAAAGCGTTTGCGTCATCACTTTTTTGTTTAGACATTCGCTTTATATTTGCCGAAATTGAATATATTTTATAATAAATAAATAGCAATTTATTTTTGAAAGAACTTTCGTTCTCTTACATAACCTGAAAAATTAGTAATATACTTTTTATAAACATATCTGAGTTGAATTTAATATTATAGGCAAATATGTTTTAACAATAGGCTTTGTCTTTAGTTTGTGAGTTGGCCAATTAAAAGATTTGATTTTTACCTCATACAACCAATAATATAATTAGCGGTTTAAGGGATATTATTATTAGTTGCAAAGACGGTGAGGTCTGCTAGATTAATTGATCGTGTGTATTATATTATAGTTTAGTATTGAGGTCTTTTATTTTATTTATGACATGATGCTGTGAATTTATAGGATTTCAAAAGAGAAAGTTTTATATACTTATAAAGAATAGATTAATGTGCACAAATTTATAGGTGATAAAGCTTTTTATTATCATTAAGTATTGATCTCAGTGCAATTGGTTTATTCACTAAGAGGCTATTAATATTAATAAATAGCATGACTTAGCATTAGTTTTATTTTATTTAGTTATAATTAAAGAATAACTATTGAATTATACTTTAATTTGATATAATTAGTGTTTTAAATTTGTAAGTAATGCTAAAGTCTTTGTTTCTCATCCTTATAATTCTCATTTTATTATAAATAGCTTCGAAATTTATATGAATTTAAATGCAAGTAATTCTTATCTATTGGGATAAATTCATGTTGTTATAAACAGTGTTTTAATTCATGAAGAAGATTAAATTTTATCTTCCTCATCTTTTGCCATTATGTTTAGTCTATTACAAGTGGTTTGTTTAATAGGGACATCTGGCTATTTATAAGATAGTGATCTTTGATTACATTATATTCATTTTCAATTTGTTGCAAATAAAGCTCATATTCTTAGAATAATTTGAGATATTGGTTTTACTAATTTTCAATTCATTAAAAAATCTGTTCAAATCTGTGGGGTTATAGCAAAGATTATTATCATTGTTTTATTTTATAATAAATGGTATCTAGACATGTGGCTTGAGAAAAAATTGAATTAAGTGTTAGCTTGTCATTCATTGGTTGAAGATCACCTAGGCTCAGTTCACCATTTTCATTTCATTACAAATGGCATTGTAATTCACCAGGCATTGTTAAACCAGGACCATTCCTTCATGGCCAACATTTTCATTTTATTACAAATGCCACCAAAATCTGTGGGTCTATTAAGTAAGAGCTTAACATCATGTTCATTCCATTACAATATATATATAAAAGACATATTTTGCAGGTTCATCCGTGTTAAAAAATTTAAATATTGATATACCAATGTTTTGACTTGATCACACAAGTCATCCACTGGGGGATAAAAAACAAAAAAACAAAAACAAAATATGTCTTTTATATATGCAACCCATGAATATATATATATATATATATGTTATAATATTAGTAAAAATCAGTCACATGTCTCATGACCTTTATAGCTTGCATTACCAATATGTAATATATAAAGAGCCTGATAATAGCTATATATAATACCCCTTGTGGTTAGATACTTTGGTAGCATAGTAGACATCAAAGCTCAGATCTCAGTTCAGCTCAGCTACTTCTGGCATTCTAAGCAATAAAATATCCATTGAAATTTATGATATACCTTTAAATATTGAGATGAGAAAATAAATTTGCACTATATATATATATATGAGAAAAAGATATTTTGATGCAGCAATAGAGTCATGGACTTTGGAGGTCAAAGATCATGGATTGTCTCTCTGTTTTTAATTTCTGGTGCTTAAACTTCTTCAATAGAAAACTGATAATGATTTTGTGAATGGATATGGTCATATGTCATCTTTAAAAGAATTAAGATATTGAAGTGGAATTGCATTGGACATGTTGCTAGAAGAGATAATAATAGGTGAACTGTTGAAATCTTAAACTGAATTCCAAAAGATTGTAAAAGACTTAAAAAGAGTTCAAATATGAGATGAATGGATCAAATAAGAAAGTGTGTGTCAAGAATTGGTGGTTGAGAGGGCAGTGACAGCTGCTTTACAAGCAGTTGTCCCAGGTTAGTGGATTCGCTTCCCAGCTGATGCTATAACACATGAGAGAAAAAAAGAAAGTGTGCAGTTGTGATGTGGAGAAGAGAGGCTAGAGATCAAAAAAGATGAATTGAACTTGGAGATATCTTCCTCGTGCAGTGAATCTATAATGATTGAAAACGATGATGATGACTATCATATCATATTGTCTACTTATCCATCTCAACATAACTAATGTCATGGCAGCACAAAAATCTCACAAATAAAAGTTGATTATATTATTACCTGTTATAATTAGAAAGAATATAATGACAAAATTTGAATCTTAATGTAAGCATATCCACTAGTAAGCATTCTCACTAGTAAAAATTTTGTAGTATATTAGAAAATTAACCTGCACAACAAGAATCATGAGAAATAGAACATCAGTAATCCAAATGCCAATACTATTTTCTAATCTGGACAGATTGCCAAAACATAAATTGATAAACAGGACAAACATTTACTTATATGCTGGGTTATGATTTTATTAGCAAAGTCACAGAGCAATCATTGCATTAGAAGCATAAAACATTGAGCACAGACAGAGAGATCAGTCTTGCTGGATTTCACTTTTTTATACAATGTTTAGATGAATAATACTGTAAAAGTAATCATTATTCAGTTTTTCATAATGCAGCTGTCTTGATAGTATATTGTTACCATGACTACCCTTTAAATGTTTAATAATGCAAAATTAAGTTGTTGTTTTTTTAAATAAATGAAATCCAGGATTTATGATTTATTAATTTTATAGGCTTGTAGAGCTATAGATTGGAGGCACCTAAGTTAGAAAAAGGACAAAGGCTTAATTCAAATTTAACACCAACAAGCAGAAAAATTAAGAGTTTATTTTCCTTTTTTTAAAATTTCATTCCTGTCTTTTTTCATTTACCTATAAAAGCACAACATTTCTTCAAAGTTTTTCCAATTTCCTGTGAGAATATTGCAGCTTTACAGAAATCTATAAGTCATAGATTAAAAATCACAAGTATAAGTTAGAGAGTAAAACCGATTTTAAATATATTGCTGAAAGGCAAAGGGCATTGTAAGAATGTCTACAAGGAAATATGAAGACATTATTCACCAAGCTAGTTGCCTCCCTATGATAATTGAGTTTTTTTAAAGGGTTCCCCTCTCATTTAATATGGAGGTACTATGATTGATTTACTGGATTTTTTTTAAAACAAAAAAGTTTTGAGCTTTTTAAAAAAAAAAATTGAATTCTACTGAATTCAAACCTTATGTTATGAATAATGTATGCAGATGTGCTTATCATTACCATAACATAAGGATCTTTATCTTTCTCTCTCTCTCTCTCACACACACACACACATATATATATATATATATAATTACTGTAGTTGTGAATTTATTTTAATCAACCTTTAGAAAAGGAAAGTTATATAATTTTTTAAAAATAATCTCATTGCTTTTCAATACATTTTGCCCATCTGTCAACAATCTTTTATATTCCTCAATCAAAAAACGTTTTAGGCTGAGCTAAGAATGTACCATTGTCTTCACTGCTTCATCAAACATGAATGTTTGTCTCATAGGGATTCTTTGAAAGACCAAATAGTTGATAGTCTTATGTGACAAAATCGGGATTATAGGGAAGATGCTCTAACACTTCAAAATAAAATGTTTGGATAGAGTCAATGGTATAAGCAGCAATGTATGGATATGTACTGACATGCAACAGCACAACACCATTGAATAGTAGTCCACTGTAATTTTTACTGAATTTTAGATTCAGCTATTTAATAAGTACCTCACTGCAGCACTGTTTCAATACTGACCTTTGAGAATTCTAGAAAACAAGCATCAGTTTTCCAACTAATGCTTGACTTTTGAACTTTTTCTTGGTCAGCAATTGAGAATGTTTCTATTCCATACTTTTCCATTTACTCTCAGGCTCATAGTGATAAATCCGTGTCTCATCACCAGTAATATCTTTTTAAAAAACGTTAGAGTATCAGTCAAAATTTTGCTTGCAGGTGTCTTATTGTGAATTGTTTCAGTATATATCTTGAACAAACTTTATGAAAACATGAAATCTGTTTGTCTGGGATTATTATTTATGCAGGATCATGGCTGATTTGCAAATGTTTTGTCTCATAAGCCATTGCCACTTGTCTTTACAACAGAATGAGTTTTTGTGCATACATGATGTTGACATCAGTTGTGGATGTGAATGGGCATCTGTTTTCTTCAATCTTCCTGCAATTTTTCTATTCATTTATATACACTTTGTGACAAAATGCTTTCTTTATTACTGGGTACAAAGTCTTTGATAAATATCACACCAGACACACTGTCAGATCATAAAGACCAAATCACTGCATGCAGCTTTTTTTTGTGTGTAAATTACAAGATGGGAAGCCATTGGTTCTTGTACCACAGTCATATTCAAATTGATCTAAATACATTTGAAATCACATAACAGTCAATGAGGAAATAGTGACTTAGTACAAAGAGTGCTGATAACAAAAGTTTTAATATAACTGGAATGCGGATACTTTTTGACTAACCCATATATATATATAGTGACTGGTTGAAATAAAATAGCTCAGAGAAAAAAAATTAATAAAATAAAACATTTGACTAAATTATATATATATAAGTACTATGTATTATGTAAAAGAAATAATGCTATATTTCAAATAGCTAAGATGAAATATTAATTGAAAGAAAGTTGTAAAGAATAATAAGTAAAAAATAAAAACTAATATTGTTAATTAAAAAAGTTGGAGATTGTTGTGGAAACCACTATTGTCGAGTTCAAATTCATAAAAGACAATTACAATATGGTAAGTGAAATTAATATATAAAATAGGGTACTTATCCACTATAAATTTGTAACTATTGACAGACATCAAGGAAATGACTGGTTTTAATGATCATGCACTTATTTCAGTACACCTGGGTCTCTTTTTACGCGGATTTATTTAACACGATTTTGAAGTTATGCGATTCATGTTTCACCGGAAGTCGAACTCCGATAATGCGATATTACTTTAAATAATAAATTTTGCGCACTTATGTTATATTGAAAGTAATAACACATTATTGGAATTCGACTTTCATCTTAGTAATTTCAATATTTTCAGTGCTTTATAATAGTAAGATTTTATGCAATAATGAAATTAAAATCATGATTTCCACATTTTATGTATACACACATTAAATTTTACAAGACTATAATGTAAATTTGTTCAAACATTGTGCATGTTAATTTTGCATTTTAAATCACATTCTGTTTTTGCTTTTTAAAAAAGAATGTAATCAATTATTAATCATTTAGTGTCCGCAAGTTTATTTTTAAAAGATGAGTAATAGCAGTGGGCACAATTAAATTTGACAATGAAAAATTAAAATTTGATTTTTAATTGTAATTAACAATTTAAAAATTACTTACGGCGACTTGAAATTAATGTGATGTAAAACGAAATTTGATTTTTAAATGGAATTGAAAATTAAAAAATTAAAGACAAAAATAAGAATTTAATTTTTAGTTGTTAGTTTTAATTAAATTTTTCCCAGCAGTGGTGAATAAATGTCTTTTTATTATCATAAGTCTAAGTTCATAAACAATTAATAAAATCATCGTCTCAAAGATTAATTACTAATTACATTGTCAACAGAAAACCATTAACACAATATGAGAGTGAACTTGGTGTACTGTAAATTATGCATAAAAATATATTATTTTGAATAAAATTAAATATTATAGTTAAAAAAAGTTTGTCTTGTATCAATTTTTTTCAAATTTGAAATTTTTTATTAGTCATATTTTATTTCCTTATTTTTTTTTTGCGCGAATTTTAAAGTAAATTTTACATTGGTGCTTTGCTTTTACACAAGTTTTGAAAAATCACAGTCCGTATCCCCCCTTTTTCAAGGAAAGTTACGTCTGTTTTTGCGCGATTTCGTTTGCGCGTGTTTTCTGAGGAACCTATCTATTGCGTAAAACGAGACCCAGGTGCATTTGCATTTCAGAGCATTTTTATTCTAAATTAAATATAAAGAATGGGAAGTACATTGGATATTAAATATATTTGAATATATTCAATGATTAAAAATTCATTAGTGTATAATTATGCATATGTCTGCCCACAAAGAATGTTGAACTAGATATTTCACAAGATGAATATATAAGAAGGAGGTATAATTATTTCAATATAAACATACAATGATATAATTGTAAAAAAGGTAAAATTTATGACAAAAATTGAAGGGGGGGGAATACAGCTGTATGTAATTAATTAATCTGCACCATTTATTATTTTTTGAATCTGTTATGGGAGGTTTGATGACATTTCCATGCATGATAATAAAATGTCACAACCACCAAAAAAAATTGTGATATGCAATTAGTTCATTATGTATGTAGATAAGAGTGATGTGAAGTACATGTACATGTTTTCATCATATGATGCAACACTATCTACATCCTTCTTAGTATATTTACTATTTTTGCCTTATTGAATAAATATAACTATAAACAAATACGTTTATATTGGAAATTTTTTGTTTAGCTCAAAAAAGAATAAATAATTCTATTATTAGTTTTTTTTTAATTCAGACATTTTAATTTAAATATTTTTGGGCAACAAAATTCTAAATTTCCCATGACACATTTTAATTGTTTTCTTACCATTAACTTAACAGCTTCTTCACCCAGAGTGTTAAAGCGCTTGTATATACTATATAACTATGTGTGTGTGTATTTTGACTGTGCATTCTACTGATGATGATCATTATTTGGTCCAAGCCAAAATGGTGTTAAAATAATAACCATTTGTAGAAATTATGTTTTAATAAGTCTTTATGTCTTATTTCTATAGTTTGCATTTATGCCATGTGTGTGTGTAATATTGACTTCAAAGAGGGATTTATTTATAGTACAATTTTATTTTAATATATTTATTATTTCATCAGATTATAATTAAAACATTTAAACAATCATACATCTGTTTTTGTTTATAACATATCCAAAAATATGATATATTTTCTACCTTGGCCATCTTAAGAATGTTGGCTCATTTATGTTCATTATTTTCTCTCAATTTGTTTAAAAAGAAAAAAAAAACATTGTTCTTAAATTCGAAATAGACATATTTACAATATTTCTGTAGGTGAGGCATTTTATATAGTGCTATGTTTATAAATTTAAAGTGATTGATTTATCCTCACGCTTTCATATCCAGTACTTAAGATTTGCCCATATATAAGAATTTGGGTTGAATGAATAAGTGGATTCATTTATTCATTCGCAAAGACTTTATCTTGTGTTGGAAATGAAAGTATTCATTTATTATTATTAACATTCGTAAAAAGTGCATGTATGTTAGCTTGAAAGGCTAATCTTTAGTTTATTACAGTTTATAAACATAGTGCTATATAAATAAATGCCTCATTTACATATGTTTATTTTCATTTAAGAGTGACATTTCGTAAATTCTAGATAATTTCGTTGACATCATTCATTCAGACATAGTAATCAGTGATTGATTTATCCTCATGCTTTCATATCCAGTACTTAAGATTTGCCCATATATAAGCATTTGGGTTGAATGAATAAGTGGATTCATTTATTCATTCACAAAGACTTTATCTTGGGTTAGAAATGAAAGTATTCATTTATTATTATTAACATTCATAAAAAGCGCATGTATGTTAGCTTGAAAGGCTAATCTTTAGTTTAATATTTCTGTAGGGTAATTTTCACAGAGACAAAAATCTTCATACAGCAATACCACTCAGTGCAAGTCAGAGTAATCATTGGCTGCAGGAAGCTTTGTGCATAAAATGTCTATCTAGTGCCTACTCATGCAATATTCCTAGACTAGTTTCTAGCTGGTGGCTTTTATCAGTGGGAAACCTTGGATCTGAGAGCACCCCTCCTAGATCTTAGAATCTAATGTCATAGAAATCAGATGAAAAATCTATAAAATAAAAAGAAATAGTTTGCTTTGTTGTTTTATTGTTATTGCCATTCTTAAAATAAAAGAAAATATTAGATTATAAATAAAAGATATAACACTTGTTTTACTTAAAGTGACTTTGCGAATCTTTCTTTATAATCATTTATCAGTATACTTGGGGCATTGTGCAATTCTTAAGTCTATTACCCTGAGAATATTTAAATGCTAATAATCACTTTCACACATACTAATAAGCAGTTATACAATAGAACATTAATGATTTAGAGATATTAAATAAATTATTTATATTTAGTTGTTTGTTAGTATAAATTCGATTTAATAAAATATTCTCTTTGTTTTTACTTTATATTTTGGCAAATAATCAAGTATCATTAGTAGTTTTATGCTAAACGTGAGAGTAAGCTATTGATGTATTGAAAGAGATAATAAAGTTGAATACATTCTTTCTGTTTATGTTATGAGTTTCATTTAGTTAGTTATAAAATGTCATTTCAAAAGCTAGCCTATTATCATATCAGCGGCAAGTAAAATTGGACACATAGCTGAAAAAGCTTCTTGTTTTCTATTTGTTTATTTCATAATTAAAAGGCCACTTTTCTGTAATAATAATCTAGATGTACAGAATTTAAAGGCATTTGAAGTAGAAAACTTTTATATAGGATTTACAGAATTAACTTACACATTCTCTCCCATTTCTAATTATATACTATTTTGATTTGAAGTATTGGCTTCCTTATTTTCATATTATTATAATTTGGGCATTAGCAAATCTGAATAATTCAATTTTATTTTTTTGTACCATTCTAATTTGCTGACCAAAGGTTTGGAACATAATGAAGATTATATCTTTACCATCCTATATTCCATTTCAATTTAACTTTCATTGCGATGCATATTTGCTTATACCATTTCAATTTGGTGCAATTAGAAGCATATTGATTAAGTTGAACCTTCCCTACCATGTAGCATTACAATATATATATATATAGTAACGGTCACTCAATCCTCATTTTTATCATGGAGGGCACCATCAGATCACTACGTATCTGGAAAATTTGTTTACTATGAACAAAAGTGGATGGTGATGATAGTTTGCGATGACTAGACTCAGGGGATATTGTTCAGACAATTGAGAAATAAAAGCACTAAGACAAACGTCAGCAAAATTAAGTTTAAATAATTTTAAAGTTTTATTAAAAGTAATATAAAATTTTGAAGTAGAGGTTTGCACACAATAAATGCGATTCTATCAGACATGTACTAACAAAAACTAAACATCAACACACTGGCAGACAGACTAATTATCTTATAAAGAATTAAAAAAGAGGGAAGGATTTTCCTTCAGTTGGTGATTCACCCAAGCAATTCAGGTTTCCTTATTCAAAAGTTCTAAAATGAAAAGCAAATGAAAGTTTCTTGTATGAATCGATGAAACCAGCGCAGGCAAGTGCCCACTAGCTTATTGACTAATGATATCATAATGTTTGCAGAACTGCTGCATGGACCAATTATGTTTAAGATCACCACGGTTGATTACAATGCAAGAACACCAAAATGATAAATGAATACGATGGAGTATAAATTATAAAATGAGAGAAAACTTTAATCTCCAATTTAATGAAATAAGAAACTTAAAAAATCCTCCAGCATAAATGATTTAAAATTAATAAAGCAGTAAATCTCTAATTTAAGGAAAACAGACATATAATACAGGTGAATCATCAACCAAATGACTGGCCAAAACTAAGCTGAGTATAATAATTAAAAGTCTCAATCAGAGACAGGTAAGTTATTAAAAAACCATTTATGTTAGCCGAAGCATTTATCAAGAAAGTGAAATAATTAAAATACAAATAACTTTACAAACTAAATCATCACTACATGCTCTGACTAATAAGTTTAAAGCAAAAATAAAAGATCCAGTGAATCTAGCAAACAAAATACTAAAGTTTGACCTAGACTTTTATAAGCTAATTTATCGGAAAGTGTATATGAGCTGAAAATATTAAAACATTAAATGTCTTAGTAGAAAGAAATGTTCTATCACTTAAAATTTAAATGGGAATTAATAGTATCTTTCTGCTGGTGATTTATAAAAAAATAACAATTCTAGTTTTCTAATTCAGAGATATGAAAACAATACGATCTTTTAGGAAATTAACAAAATCGCACCGATGAGCATTTCTTGGTCTGGAATAAGACATTGAGACAAGAATGTCATTTTGTCAGCAGGGCAGCTCATGATGTATCACATTTAAGATAATTCAAGGTTGATTTTACATACAAGACAAGAAAACTTGAAAAATGATTTTGGTCTTACATAATTCAGAAAAGAAGAGATGAAATCTTTAACTACAGAAAAACTACAACACAGTAAACCACCAGCCAAAAGATTTGAGGTTTGCAAAAAATGCAAACACAGTAATTTAAATTAATTCTTGGACAATAAAAATAAGGGCAGGTGAGGAAATTAAAATTATGAAAAACTGTTAAAGCATTTAGCACTAGTTAATAAAATAAAGGAAGACATATTAAGAATATAAGATATAATCTCACAATACACTCTCCAATAAACAAAATTGAAAACAAACTTGGATTCTTGAAACTAAGATTCCAAGACACACTAGAAATACAAAGAAAAGCAAACACATATAAAAAAATTATGATATTAAATAACTAGTAAAACTTTATACATCACACTTATTTTAGATTGAGCAGAGATTTAATTAAAAAAAAAATTACTCTGGTAAGAACAAGAAATAATTTTATCTTATGGTAAAGCAGAGTTCACATAGTTTTTCAAAGAGTGCACACTTTTATTTTAAGTTCCAATTTTCAGGTGTCTTTATTTCTTGATGGAAGCAACTGTAGAGGCATATTTCAGGATCCTTCCTACTTCAGACTTTCATGGCATGATGAAAAAACAGCTGGGAATCAGGAGTCCATCCTTGGGTAAGTTAGCAAGCCCTGTTGTAGGTTAGCATATGTATAGCAATGAATTTAGGCATCTTGTGAAAGCAGATAATACGAAGTCCACTTATTGACAGGCAACAGAATATGATATTTTATTAACAGCAAATTTTAAAAAGAAATTAAATGTTCAAACTGCCAACACAGTATGAATCTCAGCCTGCTAATATAAAATTAGTAAAATTATAAGAAGCGGAATCACTTACTGTGAAGCTGAATTAGCTTGGTCAAGCCAAGAATAATAATCTAAAATATCCAAAATTTTTGGGGTTATTTATACCCTCTCACTATTTCCCACATAAACTTTCTTGTTTTTGAATTTATAAGCTTTAGCCCAGGGCAAATCTTTATCTCCTGCTCAACTTTACTTAAGAGTTCTAACCAGGGATTAACTTATAATAAAAACAACAACACAAAATTAAATCTCCACTTTTAAAATTAAGCTAAAAATGAATCATAATTAAAATAAAAGAAACTGGAAGGCAATTAAAAAGTTTGCTTGCTTTTTATTAATTGGATAAAAAATAAAATAAAAACAAGCGGTAAAAAAAATAATTTTAGAAATCAAATTTAGAAAAATAAAATAAAATAACATATTTTAAACATAAATGAGTATGTGTGTTAATACACATACTTTTATAAATAACTTTTAAATAGTTTTAAACTTTAGAATTTAATGGAAATAAAAGTTGGTTTATTTTTGGCAATGAAACCATTGAATCGGATAAACTATCCGGCTCAATATATATATAATTATAGGGCATTTGAACCCAGATTTTCAAGCTGCCTTTAACTATCCAATCTATTTCATACAACTGATTCACATGACAACCCACATGTGAAAAAAATAAATGATCTTCAATTTGCATATCTGATGCTGAACCAGCACTCATCTGTTGGTCCAGATCATCATTGCCCATGCACATATATAAACAGAGCTCAGTTATATATATGTGTGAGAGTTGATAATCTGGACCAACTAAGAGTGCTGGTTTAGCATGAAATACATACATTGGAGATCATTTATCTTTTTCACATGTGTGTGGTCATGTGTATCAGTTGCGTGAAATAAATTGAATAGCTGAAGGGAGCTTGAAACTGGGTTCAATTCCTGTATTTAAATATCATATATATATATAAGATTGTGTAACTTGCTTTTAAGCTTGTATTAAAATGTTTACTAGAGGGAGCTTACCAATAGCTCCAATCAAGCTTTAATTTATAAGTGCCAAAAGAGAAAGAATTCAAAATCTTTATCGGAAGGTCCTTATCCCCAGACCAATTGGTTTCGAGCTTATGGTCCAGACACTAGATCTAAAATACCAACTCAAAAGTCAGCACTTATCTAATAAATTACTATCAATTTGAAAGCCTGAATTTTTCAGACATCAGTTCAATTTCACCATACATATGTAAACATATATTAAAATAATAATGAAAATCTTTCAATTAGTCTCATAAACATGTATATCTCAATTTTCTATTGAATACACACAAGAATGATATAAGAATTATATAAAAGAAAAGAAAAATATATAATTTACAAAATATAGTTACAAATATTAATACTTGTTAAGCACAATGTCAGCACATAATATTTATATAAGGCTATAACCTTAGTACATGCACCTTGTGTGCTTAATTTTTTATTACAAGAGAGACCTCTAGTAATCTTAATGCAAGATTCGACTTTGTAAAGATAATAGCGGCCAACTCTTATCTTCAACCTATTTTTCTAATTATATAGGCAAATCTAAAGCATTTTGATTTGGGAGCATGAAGAATTTATTAGCTTCATGCTCCCAAATCAAAATACTTTAGATTTACCTATATAATTAGAAAAATAGGTTGAAGATAAGAGTTGGCTGCTATTATCTTTATAAAGTCGAATCTTGCAT